>BQNB010024620.1:0-30638 GCA_026074375.1 Tanacetum coccineum
GTTTATCCCTTTAAAAGAGTGTTTGTATGTGTTTAAAAAAGAAAGTTACTTATGTTTAGAAATATGCAAAATGTGAAATGAGGTTTGATCATAATGAAACATAACAAACATGTACGAACCTGTGTTGTAACATACGAGAACTTGATACGTGAAGATGTGTTGATGTATGTTGAGACAAAATATGATTACGAGTAACTTGTACCTTTTACGTTATATATTACAAGTTACATGTTTGTCATTAGCCAAACAAATGAGAATGTACAGATTAAATATCGTAATATTTGCACTAACAATTACCATTTTGATCGTGGTCCCGCTAGGTGTGATTTTAATGTTGATATTTAAAAAGCTTATGACACTGTTGACTAGGGGTTTCTAAAGGATGTTCTTGTGGGCTTTTGTTTTCATCCTGGTATGATTGCTTGGATTAAGGAATGCGTGTCTTCTACATCTTACCCAATAAGTATCATTGGTGTTCTTCATGGTTTTTTCAAGGGTAAAAGAGGTCTTCGCCAAGGTGACCCTATGTTCCCTTACATTTTTACTCTTGTAATGGAAGTTCTCACGCTGATTTTGCATCGTTGGGTTAAGGATTCTAATTCTTTCACTTATCATCATTATTGTTCAAAATTAAATATTATTAACCTTTGCTTTGCTAATGATCTCTTCTTATTTGCACACGGTGATGTGAATTCAGCTAAGGTCATTATGGGTTCTCTTGATGAATTTAAGCAAGTTTTTGGTCTTGTCCCTAATCTTCCTAAAAGCATGGCTTATTTTTGAAATGTTCTTAATTATGTCAATCTTGCTATCTGCGCATCCTTCCATCTAAGGAAGGAAATCTTTCGGTTAAATATTGGGTGTTTTGCTTATCTACTCGAAACTTTTTTTTTAGATATTGTAAGGAGTTGGTTGAGAAAGTTCAAAATAAGATTAGTGATTGGAAGAATAAGTCCCTTTCTGCTGCTGCTGGTAGATTGCAATGGCTCGTTACATGTGTATTGGGCCTCGGTTTTTATTTTACCTTCTCTTATTATGCTTGACCTTGAACAGTTGATGAGAGGTTTTCTTTGGTGCCAAGGTGACATGCGTAGATGGGAATCCAAAGTTGCTTAGGAGGTTGTGTGTCTTCCTAAAAAGGAAGGCGGTCATGGATTGAGAAGGCTTAATGCTTTTAATAAGGCGCTGAATGCTTCTCACATATGGAGTATTCTTTCTTTAAAGGAGTCGTTGTGGGTCAAATGGATTTACACTTACAAATTAAGAGGTAGGAATTTATAGGATCTGTTTTGGGGTAATATGTCATGGGGATGGAGGAAAATACTCCAACTTCGTCAGTTTATTAGGTATCGTTTGGGGGGCAAGTAATAAGGACTCATTGTGGTTTGACCATTGGAGTTCGTTAGGCCCTTTATCCCAAATTGTTACAGTTTGTGGTATTTATAGAACGGGTTTTAACCTTTCAAATACGGTTTAGGATGCTATTGATAATGGTATTTAGGTGTGGCTAAATGATTGGTTCCAGAAGTACCCCTTGCTTGATATGATTACGGTTCCTAACCTTAATCCTATCTCTTTGGATCGGCTAGTTTAGGTGACTTAAAATGGTGTGGATAATGATTTTTTTGTTACTATAGTTTTGGACACTATCAGGCCGAGAGGTGATGTAATTGATTAGCATGAATTGGTGTGATTTTCTTATGTTATTCCTCGTCACGCATTTCATCTTTGGTTGGTTATCAAGCGCAAGTTGAAGACTCAAGACTCACTAACAATGGGATGTTAGTAGCAACACTAACTTAAACCTATTTCAGTGCCCTTTGTGTGAATTACAACTGGACTCCCATAACCATCTTTTCTTTAAGTGTGTTTTTTATTTTCAAGTTTGGGATCGTTTAAAGGTTTATGTTGGTCTTCCTAATGCTACAACCTCGTTAAATCCGATTACCAATCTGCTCATCCTGATGTCGAGGAAAAGATATGCTAGATGTGTTATCGCTAAATTAGTGTTTGCAGTCTCTTCTTATTTTATTTGGAAGAAATGGAATAACATGCTCTTTTCAAATTAGATGCAATCAAAGGATCGGCTCATTGATGTTAGCAAGACCACGTGCTTAAAGCTGCTTACATGACATTTAAAGAGGATGACTAGTGTTGAGGCTTTTTTTTACAGCTTTGGAAGTTACCTACCTCGCTTATTTGGTCTTCACATTAATGGATATTGCTCACATGGATCATTAGCTTCAAGAGGGTTCATCAGTTTTAGGGTATGTGTATGGCTTGAAGTTAGAGTGTCATCTGAGAGTTGTAATCTTTTTTCCTTCTTTAAGGTTTTTCCCCACTGAGTTTTTCTTAGGAAAGTTTTTTTATGAGGCAATCTCTGTTGGCTTACTATATTCCTAAGGCGCAGCTGCTGGTTGGTTTCAAAGATATATGCTCCATTAAGCGATTTTCCCTATTCGTGTTCTTGTTAGTTTATTTAGATAGTTGAGCTTGTTTTGTGGCATGTCACGAACAGCTTACTGTTTAAGTGGTTGCTTGAGGTTAATGTGGTACATCTATTACATTCCATTGTACTTGACTCTTTCATATGATTAATATATTTTATCAGGATAATCTCCTTTAAACAAAAAAACACTATTTACGTTATTGGTATTTGTTGCAACTTGGAATATATGTATCTATTGCAATTTCCTAAGTTAAGAACGATTCTTCTTTGTAATTTCACATGTGCAAGTTCATATACATTTGACGACAACAACAACAACAACAACAACAACAACAACAACAACAACAACAACAACCGAATTAAGGAATTTTGCAAAACCGAAACCGAACCGACAAAACCGTAATAAACCGAAATCGAAACACGAAATACGCTCGTTCGGTTCGGTTTAGGTAGTTCAAACCGACTAAATGTCGGGTTTGAGCCGAACCGAACCGACTAAACCGAAATAACTTGATCCAAAACAAAAAGAGGTAACCAAAAACCGAACCGAATACTCTCGGTTCGGCTCGGTTCGGGTCAGTTTGTCGGGTCGGGTCGATTTTCGGTTCACTTTGCTCAGCCCTACATTTGACAACAACAACAACAACGATACCCAATCCCGCATGAGCAGGGTATGGGGGATGTGAAATGTAGACAGATCATACCCTTACCCTTGACGGATAAGGAGATTGCTTCCTAGTAGACCTCCGGCTAAGGGACATGAGAGAGAGAGAGAGAGAGAGAGAGAGAGAGAGAGAGAGAGAGAGCCATGTTTTTTTTGATTTTTTTTTCTTTTAGAATAATAATAATTATTATTATTGCTTGTGAAAGTATGATAAAGAAATAAAACAAGCCAGGCGAAGATACACGGGCAAGATACAAAAGGCAAGAAAAAGCACATATCAAGCAATACTTAGAGTCTTAGGAGAAAAGCCGGAAGAGAAGGTGAGACATTCTAAGAGTGCAAAAGTCAAAGAGCAGAAATTAAAATACATAGTTGTCGTTAGAAACTTTTCTGAGGTATTTCCTGAAGACCTATCAGGATTACCCCCTTCTCGAGAAATTGAATTTCGTATCAACTTAATCCCTGGAGCAATGATGGTCGCAAAGTCCCCTTATCGTTTGGCACCCTCTGAAATGGAGGAGTTGTCAAGTCAACTGAGAGAACTCTAGGACAAGGGTTTCATTCGACCAAGTTCATCGCCATGGGGAGCACTAGTATTATTCGTAAAGAAAAAGGATGGTTCCTTTAGGATGTGCATTGATTATAACGAATTGAATAAGCTGGCCATCAAGAACCGTTATCCCCTCCTTAGAATAGATGACCTCATATCAAGCAAGACGAAGCAAAAGCAACGACGCAAAGCACAAAAGCACAAAGCAAGCATACTAACACGGTAGCAGGCAAACACGAAAATCAAACATTCGACAAAGACGAGAAGGCATACAAATAGCAATAGAGCAAAAAGCATATAGAGACAAAAAGAAAATTAATCACTAAAGCGGGGTAAACTAGCCTAAAAAAGCCTAGATGCCCTACCAAAAGAAAGCAGCAGCATACAAGCAGGCCATTCAGACCAATCACGGAAGCACACAAGCACCGAAACAAGCAAAAGACGAGAAGCAAGGTACACAACAAGGCTATAGAAGACAAGGCAAACAAAAGGTAAAAGCAACACGCAAAGCACAAAAATCACAAAGCGAGCATACGAACACGAGGGCAGGCAAAGCAACAAACTAGCAGGCAAGCACATAAAGCAAACATCCATCTGACAAAAACGAGGAGACATACAAATAGCAATAGAGCAAAAAGCACAAAGACACCAAGAAAATTAAAAATCACTAAAGCGAGGCAAACTAGCTTAAAAAGGCCTAGAGGCCCTACCAACAGAAAGCAGCAGCAAACAAGCAGGCAAACCACGGAAGCACACAAGCACCGAAACAAGCAAAAGACAGGGAAGCAAGGAACACAACAGGACCATAGAAGACAAGGCAAACAAAAGCAAACCAAACCAAACCCTCTACACCCTCCATCTAACCTCCTAATCTAATTCTAGCTAGGGGTGTTCACGGGGCGGTTCGGTTCGGTTAGTTGGACGATTTGAACTATCCGTCGCGGGGTGGGTAATAATTTATTTTACTACCTATAAAAAAAACTAGTAAAATAAATTCAAAGTATATAACTGTTCATTATATTCTTACATGCATTGACCTGGAAAATGATACTAGTACATCATTTGACTAAAATTCTTGTGATTTTCCAAACACTTTACATTTTTCTGTATGCCAAATCTATGGACATGAAGTAGTGTTGTATCACAAGCTAGGCCCTTGTTTAAATTTTGATCGTTCTTATAATAATTATACATTGATGTGTTGGTTAGCACTTAGCAGTGTTTAGTATACATTGGTTTAATACTAAACACCGCTAACACGGTTATGTAAAAAATAAAGATTACAGAATCTTAATCCTCTAAACTATTAGAATTGATTATTCCTCATGCCCCCCTATTCAACAGTAGCCATCTTTATATATAGATGAGCCATAAGACTATACAAGGAAAATGACAATCACAATTAATGATACATAATTGCTAATGTCAATCAAGGCAATCACAATTAATGATAATTGCTAATGACAGCTAATACTCCCCCGCAGTAAGAACGAGAGATCTGCGGACGTTCAAACTGGAACGAAAATCACAAAACAAAGCACTCGGAAGCCCTTTGGTGAAGATATCTACATACTGGAACCGGGATGGTATATGTAGAACACGAACCTGACCGGAGGCAACATAGTCTCGGACAAAATGAATATCAATCTCGATGTGTTTAGTACGCTGATGCTGAACAGGGTTAGTGGTTAAATACACAGCACTAACATTATCACAGTAGACGAGAGTAGCTGTGGTAAGAGGGGCATGCAGCTCTAATAGCAAATTTCGTATCCACGCAGTCTCAGCAACAACATTAGCAACACCGCGATACTCGGCCTCAGCACTAGATCTAGATAAGGTAACCTGTCGCTTTGCAGACCAGGACAACAGGTTATCACCAAGGAACACACAATAACCCGAGGTGGAACGACGAGTAACAGGGCATCCAGCCCAATCAGCATCAGTATAAGCAGTAAGCTGAGCGGTAGTAGAAGCATGAATCTGAAGACCAAAGGTAAGAGTACCACGAACATAGCGCAAAATACGCTTCAAAGCAGTAAAGTGTGGAGCACGGGGGTCATGCATATAAAGACACACCTGTTGCACGGCATAGGAGATGTCAGGGCGTGTGAAAGTCAGGTACTGAAGAGCACCTGCAAGACTGCGGTATAAGGTAGGATCACTAACAGGGTCACCATCAGAACCAAGCTTGGACTCAGTGTCAACAGGAGTTCTACAGGGGTTGCAATGTTGCATGTGTGCTCGCTCAAGAATTTCCTCTGCAAACTTAGACTGAGACAAAAACAAACCCGAAGACGACCGCTGTGCAGATATACCAAGAAAATAGTTAAGAGATCCAAGTCCATTCATGGCAAACTCACCGTGAGCACTGTAATTGTTACGCTGTATGTATTATATGCTTGTAGAAGAGGCCGTTAAGAAAACAATTTCATCCACATATAATAGAAAGATAAGCAATGTCGGAACGCGATGAAATATAAATCGGGACGCTGTTCAGTTTTGCGCCCCTTCGTTTGACTTCCTTTGTTGCTGAAAAAACGGACACGTGTAATGAAGTTAGTGAAACCGCTGAATACACCATAACTCTTGGGGCTTGCTTAACACATACAAACGAACGCTGGAGATGACTAACATAATAGGATGAGTTAGTTTCCACAAAAGAAACAAAATTTTGTCAATTAGGTTTATGAGCCGGTCTTTATGGGAGGCTTGTGTGATACATATTATAATTGTATATTTCATCAGCGTCCCCCCTATTCAACAGCTAGCCATCATTTATATATAGATGTGCCATAAGACTATTACAAGAAAAATGACAATCAAAATTAATTGATACATAATTGCTAATGTAAATCAAAGAGCTAATCAACAATTTAATGATAATTGATTAATGACAGCTATTATAAACAATACACAATGCAAATTGCTATATACTATACACATGCCTGGTTTCGAAACAATTTACTTTCCCACTTGCAATAACAGAATTAAGTAAACTTGTCTAGTACTAATCCCATGACCAAAGACCGTTGACGTGTGAAGTCGTCTATTGGCGTTTACTTCCAAAATATTTTTAAGCAAAAATCTGTCCGGGGGACTTTGTCAACATAGCAAAATCTATAAAAAGCATGTTTTATTTACATTCCAATCACTAAATTATATTTCTTCTCCTCATCTGAAGCTAGACAAATGGCAATTAAGTCACTTAGCTCTAGTACGATGATTCTCATCTTCGTTTTCATTATCGTTCTATCACATCGTATGCACCCACAATCCAAGGCAGCTCCCTTAAGTTCTCGCCGTATGTAGCTCTCTCTATTCTCTTTTATAGCATATCGATTCATGTTATGAACTTCTATAGTTATTTGCTTAGGGAACGATTTATATACTTTGAATTTTATTATTTTATTGGTAAATTTCGTATCAGTTGAATATCATTGTCAATTAGTTTATGTGAGACTAACCTAAATTTATTTCTTACGTTTTTATCTATGCAGAGGTATATCAGAAACCGGGATATCCACCATGTCTTTGTTGTCAGACGAATGCACCACCACCTCCCCAATGCTATTGTGCGTGTTTTGTGACTCAGTCGGGAAATAAATCGCCTTAATCATGAAGAAAACCCCACCATAAGAAAGAAATCCAAAATACACGTCTAGCTATAGAAATATACATATACAACATGCAACAAAAATAAATAAACATGTGTTTTGCTTAGAGCTATTGGAACCTGAACATAGGTTATTGTATTTGCCGAATTATTTTCTTTACGTGTGAATTTGTAACATAAGTATTGTTAATGTGTTATTATGGATTAAATAGATGTGAAAAAATGCATGTGTACGTTTGTGTCGATATCTTACATTATATATAAGTGGATACACGAATGCCACCTATGCAACATCCATGCCACCTCATCATTCCAGAAATCTCAGCTAGCATAATTTTAATCCCAGTCAGCAATTTTGATATCCACCTAGGCAGCAAAGAATGAGACATAGCATTAGCATTTATGTGTCCACGTGTGCATTCATTTTGCCACGTATGCATTAGTGCAATCCTGGAAATTAAATAAATAGGTACTAAAAAGTCTATTGCAATGGGATAATAAACAAATAAGCATAGCACTTAACCACTAGATCATGACCCGGTTTGTGTTTTCATTTGGAAAAAAAACACTCATAAAAGCACCCAATCCCGAAATCAATGCAATATGATTATTTCAAAATTTTAAACACAGAAATGTAACAGAAGATTTTAAAACAAGAAACAAAATCGGACTATTATTCTCTAAATTAAAATCGCGTCTATAATCACGCAATAAATTATCGTTTCTTTATTCACAAAATCAAACTATGATTTCAAACGATCAAAATACCACAGATAGATCAAAATCACAAATACCTCCTTCCTCAAAAACCTTAAAACAATCAAAATCCTACGCACATAGATAATTTACATTATCTGCATATTGATCACTGATGTAAATCAATATGATTTCCTGTATTGGTCCTTATTCAAATCATGCATGTTTGATTTTCAATTCCAGTTTTAGTTAGCATATACATTCGATTAATTAAATCTTGAAATATGATTATTATTTTTATTTCGTGTTTAGTGGATTTAGGTTATTCGATCACTATCGGTGCATGAGGAATAAGATATTAGTGTTTTTAACATGTTTTTTTGAGGTTAGTATATATGAATATAGATGATTCACTACTAATGTCATTTTGTCTGTTCATACTAGATATCGCGCTTATTTTTCCAACTCCAAGATGAGCGAATTCAATGTCTCCAAAGATTTGTAGTTCGATTTACAAACGAGGGTGAAGTATCATTCATTAACAATAGTATGGAGTAATATTCTTGGGAACAAATAAAGACACCCATATAAGCATCCCACATAAGAGTTCCCAAAAAGCCAATATTTTCAGCTAAAAATTAAGCCAGATTATAATGAAGTAATCACTCTTTGTTCTTATTTATGCAGAATGTCCATGAAATGCTATGGCTTGTCCCTTAATTTTCACAAATTGGTCCAAATGTTTCCATATCTACCAATGCACGCGTAGGAGCTGGTGTAAGGCTGGTCAATTGTATCATTCATGATGATGTTGAAATCAAGGTATAATAGTGCATCATTCATAGTTTACACAAGCCCCCGGGCTTATTGTATCACTTATGTAGCTTAACATAAATTAATCCATGATTTCAGAAAAATGCATTTATAATTCATTCAATTGTAACAATTGGCTGGTGGTCACATGTCGAGGGTGAAGGAGACCCCAACGCAAAGCTTGGACTAACCAATCTTGGTAAGCTCTTTGTTTAGTATAGAAAATTAAACTTTTGAATCATCTCAACTCTGTACATGGCGGGGACAATTTAGCAATTTTTTGCCGACACTGATCTACAGTTTGAATAGACACTACTATTCAATAGCCATCAAGCACATTATCTTTCCACTAGCATTGAAGGGATATCATTAGAAGCAGAGGCAAAGTTACGTGTTTTTGATGCCAACATTGCTAAGGGCAACAGGAAGAAGCTTAAGGCAAGAGAACAAGTAAGTCACTGGAATATCATCATGATGTGTAATGTGAATGCAGACCTTTTTTTTGTGACTTTGCACCTCACAAGATATCTGATAAATTAGTGTGATGGCGGTTCGATACACTTCAAATGAATTGGTGGCCTGCCTTAGATTAAGTAGTATTTGTATTGCGTTTTAGAACAGATCAAATCATTTTGGATAACAGATTCTGCTTCTAATTTTCCTGTTATTCACGAGTTAAATAATCAAGTTAAATTTGGCTTTTATGTCACTTTATCTGTAATTTTTTTGAATTATTAGAATTTGTCAAACACACCCTAATGTCTACTAATTTTTTTAACTGGGTTGAATTTTAGTTTCAACATATATCTTCATGCTTATGCCTATCCATCCATACTCATTTGAATAAATATGCATATATAACTGAAGCTTTTAACATATCATGTCAAGTTGTCAACATGAAAATAAAATATTTGAAAGTCCTTGATTTCAGAAGTCTTCAGCCATGGGAACATTCAAGTGATTTTGCACGGGCATCAAATTTCGATCCTAATGCTAATGATACTACTATAAATGGACAGGGTGGAATGCCTAAGCCGTTTCTTGGAGATATTAAGGTACCCCTAAAAACATATATCGTATACATACATGTTTGTGTATATCTGTTTTACCTTTAGAATTAAGCGACTTATTTCTACATTGTTTAGAAAATATGTGCCTAGTAGGTCTATAGAATAAGAATTTTTCATACAGGTCTGTCTACCTCTTGCTAACGGCAAAAGTGGACTCCTAAGAGTCTTGATAACCAAGGAGACAATCTGAAGTAAGCCTTCTTGTCACACTAAAACTGTTTATATGCCAAAAAACAGCATATACATACTTAGATAAGCTTTCCTATTGAATCTTATTTACAATTAAATCTATAATCTCATTGTGGTGGTGATGTTGTTTAAATCCAAATTAAAATTGAAAACATACATAGTTTGATTATGACAAGGGTAAATAATTTCATTATTTCAATTGCAACGTTTGGTGCAGGATGGTAGTGGATCATATAACTAATAAAGTATGATTTATACAATAAAGTTCATGATTTTTGTAGTTCGGATTGATGAGTCACTAATCAGATTGATTATTTAGAGTTAACTATCAACAATCATTATATTGTAAGGTATGTTTGATCTTTAATTTTCGTTCAAACCATTGTTTTCATTCGATTCATTATTTGATTAGAATTGCAACGACGTTCAAGGAACACCTATGCACAAGCGCCACCATGAGGAAATATGCCAATCAAGTGAAACTATGATCACAACTTGTTTGGTAAGCAATCGCAAACACCACTTAAAACTGTTTATTACTTTGTTGCTGTATAAAAAAACAATATTACTTATTGAAACAACTTACAGGGGGTTGTTTATTACTTTTAATTTCAATGTTCTTATCATATTCAGATTGTTTAAATGGGAGATCATTAACACGGTCTTCTTAGCAGTTGTAGCCTCCATCTTCATAATTGAAGGCTGCAATAATTTTTAGGTGATTTTATTTCTATGCTTATGCATTTTGTTTACTTAATGCTTATGAAAATTTCTTCATCTTTTGGTGTTTTGTGATTATATCTAACATGTTTTTAACTTTTAGATTTTAAATACAGGCTCCAGATGAAGAATACGAAGAATATCTTAGCCACCTATTTAGTGATAAGTGCACCGACAACCCCAACGAGGTAACATTACTGTTTTTTGTTATTGTGGATTGTTATGCCTTATGGTCTTAAGAGGAAGTTCAATAGAGCTTCAGTTGATGGTTATTTCTGTAAAAATTAACTTCTGCTCTTGTAGAGTACATTAGAGGCAGTTCCGTTACACTCCCCTCTTCTAGACAAAAATGTTATAGTAATAATTTATATATCTTGATATCCAAATTTGAAATTACCTATATGTTATTGCAGTACACTCAAAAAGATTAGTCACTAACTATGCTTATTGTACATGTAAAGGTCAAATCTTGTCATTCTTGTAGTGTGTAACTATGAATTAGATTATCAGCAGGCTATAACAAAGACACTGTCTGTGTGGAATTCTAATACTTAATACAACTGAAAGTAATAACCCTTCCCATTCTTTAGCTATCGAGTTTGCGTATCACATGTTTTTGAGTGGTGATAAGGAATTTTTTTCATAAGCTTATGGAATCAGGTAATAATTAAATTTGTTAGCAAACCACGTGCTCTCCATGTCTGAATGTGTTACTGCTTGCGCCACTCATCCTCTTAATTTTTAATGTAACCATTTTACTATGTTTATATCGACTGTTATAGTAGTTGCTTAAGCTTTTAACACTATTGCAACATGGGATAAATGTCAGGGCCACCACTCACTGTATCGTTGAAAGAAGGTTTGACCAATATCATCCTGCCGCTACAAGTTTGGTAACTCTCATTGAACACCTTTAGGCATTAACCATGACAATAAGTCAACTCCCTAATATAATTGTGATTTTCAGTCTTATTTTTCTATTGTATCATGTTTTTTATGAGTTTTTCAAGAGTAAAAAATGATTATTTTGTGCTTTCTTGCAGACAAATTCTAGAAAATGTTGAATGAATAAGACATAAGATTTTTACATGTGGGGATGATATGTTGCAGTTCTGAAGATCTTTATACTTCAATCCTAAAATCAGTACAAAGCATACCACTGATCCTGATAATCATCAACACTTATTTAAATGCATAATGGAAAACTACTCTCTTCCGGAACCCGCGTGGTACAAATTGTTTCGTTTTACACTCATTGTAGATGCGGCCAGATGGTTCGAGACCTTACCACATGATAGCATATCTACATATTCACAATTGGCAAAAATATTTGAAATCCACTTTTTTATTCTTAAAATAACTTATGCAAGCATAATATAGAATATCAATCATGGGCCCGGTGAGCCCCTTAAAAATGTTTGTTGCAAGATTTACTAAAGAATTCCTTGGCATTCGAAAACAAACAGATGGACATTTGATGGAAGCATTTGTGAGTAGCCTCCAGTCTGGAAGGTTCTTGAAGGGTTTAATGGACAGTCTTCCATCCACTCTAGAGGACCTCATAGGTAGAGCCAAAAGCTTTGACATGATGAATGCAAAGAGAGGTCGTGAACATGTTTAGTATGTCAATTTTTTGTACTTTTGTGTTTTCACATTTAGTGTATGTTTCATAACAATTGGAGTTGGATTGATTGATATGCGTTTCTTACAAAGTGATGATGGATCAAGATCTCCGTCAGATAGTCTATGAAAGCGATTGTATTCTTGAGTTTGATGGTGGAGTGAAAAGAAACCGTGGATCAGCTGGTGACGGAGTTGTGTTACACGATATATATGAAAGTCTGGTATATTCGAGCTACTCAACTTAAATATCACACACTTATTATCATTATTTAGTATATGTTGCAGCTTTGGGCTTACGGGTATTGAAATTTATATAGGTTTCTTTTGTCCGGGCTTACGGGTATTGAAATTTATATAGGTTTCTTTTGTCCATGAGGGTTTGGGCCCCGTGAGTAAATAAAGCGCTAATTTTAGGCTGCACTTAGTTATAGTTATCATGATTTGATTCCAAGAAAATTGTAGATCAATATAAAAACAAATGCAAAAAATGTACACATAATTTTTCCAAAACTCAGTAGTTTTGCTCCCATTTTCAATTACCATCATATCCAATACACATTAAGATACCATTAACAGCTATCTATTTTAAGTTTATTACAAATTTTCCAAGCTAAGTAACAAAGATTGTGGTTGTTGTTGTTGCTATATAATGATGACCACTATTGCTATCACAAAATGAAAATTACAAAGAATATATAACAATTGTTATATTTTGTTTTCACTTGAAAAAAAATGATAGCATGTACTTTTGACTACCATTTAAGAGGAAGTTATTTGGAAGAGAAAGAAGGTTGAAACATCTAAGTGTACTTAGAGTATTATAACCATATGTTTTTCTGTTAACAATATCCGTAATACAAAAGCAAGAGTCATCGAGATTATCTCATAACATAGGCTCAAAGAGTATTGTTATTGGAAGTAAGTGATAAGCAAAAGTAGTGAAAGATTACAAATGACACAACTTAAGCTGCGGCCCGAAAGGTATGTGTTAGAAATGGAGGGGTCACATTCCACTCATCAGATTGACATCTACCACGTTAGTCTAATGCAAATAACTTAATAGCTGTTGTGGTTTTGATGGTTTGTTCCCCAATAATCTTAAGAAGAAAAAAAACAAGTGTTCTCTTTACGAGGGTAGTGTATTATAAAACTCAATAGTGTGTTAATTTGATTTTTTTTGTTTTTCACACATTGGCTTATATATGTTTGGTGGTTTATCACAATAAGACATATAGAACAACTTTTTTTAGACTATTGATGAGAGGGGAATTACATGTAAGAATGGTACTGATAAGCTTATACTCCATAATAGAAATTTAGTATAATGATTGTTAGTATATGTTAAGGTTTGTGGTAATATGTTGCATTTTGAATAATGTGGTTTGTTGAAGTTAAATAAGTTTGTGGTGCTGATTTGTAGATGAGAAGGTGACTGATTCTAAGAGGGGAAAAGGTTTAGTAGTCAGAAGTAAAGTTGCAAATAGTTTTGCGTTTCGTGAGCTTGATGTCGTGACACAGAATTTTAAGGATGCTAATTTAATTGGTGAAGGCGGTTTCGAAAGTGTTTTTAAGGGTTGGTTAGAATCAAGGAAAGTGTAACACCCTCAAATCTGAGTATGCAGCGGAATGTTGAATATCCGAGGCGTTACATTATTGGGTCAATAGCACAAGATCTGAGAACGACTACTAAACGTGTCGTTTGAAAAAGATACATTGGATTAACAAAATACTTGTTTGTTACATAAGCTCGTGGCTTCAAATAGTTCAACAATATAAATAAAGATTTCGGTTTATAACAATTGTCCCCAAAGTGTAATAAGACCCCAAATCTTAAGTGTTGACTCTTCAATTATTGACTCCCAATGTATCATCGCACCTCGTGCCTTATTGACCTGAAAAACATGCTTAAAACGTCAACATAAAGTTGGTGAATTCATAGGTTTATGTAAATCAATTGTAGGACCGCAAGATTTCCAAGTGTATGATTAAGCAACGAATGCAAACATCATAAAAAAAAGTAATTACGTTTCCTAAGCTCATGACACCGAAGCTCGACACATATGGATGCAAATATAATTTGCCAACAGGTGTCTGTGAATGATGTGCTAACCCCGCAACATCCCAGATTCGACATGGTATGCGTTCGTTCCCAGTGATAGCTAGTCACCCGAACGGGGATCGTCAATCCCTAATAGATCTATCCATAACATTCGCGCCCACACAATGTAATTCCCAATCACATCTATGCAATTAACAGTTCATGATCATGGACATAATGGGTTATGGTAACTTAGGCAAACACGTAATCATGGTATAAAATGTACACTTGCGTCTAATTTGTAAAACAAGCATGTTCTCACCCCAATGATGTAAATCATTGATATTATATATCCAAGCAGGTAGTGAATCACACCGTCAATTACCTAAGTAAATACGGTCAAGTCTTAGTCTACATATTTAGGCTAACGACTCAATGTATAAACTATAACAATTTCAAGTTTATATATACGGTTATCACTTGTGTAGTGGTGTACACGTTTATTGTATTCGTTTTCCTCGTTTGCTCTTGGGAAGGTGTACGACTATATACTTTTAAGTTTACAAGGTGTTTAAGTATTAATAGTAAATACACATATTCATCATTCGCGTGGCTTTAGTTATATAAGTATCTGTATTATATCACGACTAGTCCGATACCATTTAGTGTGTATTTAAATCTCTATATGTATTATAAAATACCCTTAGTTTTCATTGATGGCAAACAGTCCTTATAGTTTAACATAGAATATTAAACATTTTACACCCTGTAGTTTCCATATTGATACGTTGTAGTCCCTCTATTTACAAAAATTACATTTTTTGGTTCTTATGAGTTTCATAAACCGGTCCTCAGTCCAGGGAATGATAAAATAAATAGTAATTTATTAATTATCTAGCAGTATTAACAATATGCTAGCAGTACTAACTCTGCTAGCAGTACTAACTTCTGCTAGCAGTACTAACAATATGCTAGCAGTACTAACTCTGGCTAGCAGTACTTAAATTCTGCTTAACAGTACCTAACTTTTTAACGTCCGGGCTTTAGCTTCTAAATTTAGCTCGTATCATACAACCGATTAGTGAGTTACAAATTCGTTAGAGTTTGTTTGAGCTCGTGTTGGACACAAGAAAGTTCAGGAATGTGAAAAATAGTATTATAAATACACTAGCAGTATTAACATATGTGCAGTACCAACTTCTTTAGCAGTACTAACTTCTTAAGCTGACAGTATTAACTTCTTGCTAGCAGTATAACCCTGCTAGCAGTAACTACTTCTGCCAGCAGTTACTAACTCTGCTTGCAGTAACTAACTCTCTGTAGCAAGTATTACCCGGGTTTGGCATATTACTATTGTGTACACATCTTTATCGAGCCATAAACGAGTTGTTCAAGTATAATGATACGTGACATGAAAGTGTTTTCGTTTACAAATGAGTTAATCAAAACTCTTGGTTAAGCTCAATTTTACGTATGCATGTCAAATATTTTAACATTTGCTTATACTCAAGATCTTTGTTTCGTGACTTATGGCTTTTGGTTCACTCCACACATGTCTACATAGTTGTATTTTGTAAGACTTGGGAACATGGGTTGTGTATGCTAGGCCACGACCATGTTTAGTTGTTACACATATACCGTGCGTATAACACATGAAGCAAACATGAAACTTAAATATGAACGTAGGCTAGAACACTTACAAGGGTCCTAGCTTCTTGAACGTGTGTGTATGCGAGCAATGTGGCAACCCACGTGTGTAAAGCACGATCAATAACCAAACCCTAAGCTTCAAGGCTTTGTAAATACCCAACCCTAGCTTGTGTAAACCTTTTTATAAACTTGTATGACGACTAGAAATGTTTGTGGGTTCGAATGAAATCAAGGAGAGTGTTTGCTTGCGTTTGATGACCCGAACACTAGACACAATTATGGTTTTTTGTTTGAGTGTGTGTATGTTGTAAGAGTGTCAAATGGTAAGATGTGAGTGTGTATTTATAGGCAAAGAACTAGTTAACTTTCCTAGTTCCTTAAACAAACCAAAACCTATCCTAAGGTGCATAGTTTTGTGGTTTCTAGTTAGTTTCCCATTGTTTTGGCTAAACCACTAAGTACAATCTTTAATTACTTGTATGATGTACAAGATTTAGCAAGATTATGAGAATCTTAGGGATTTAGGTATATACATGCATGTTGCCGAAACCAAAAGGGCAAAAGGGTGGCCAAATGGTCTTTGCCCATTGTGTAATAGCTTAGTGGGAACGATTAGGACAAGCATTAATGAGAATTTAAGATGTACATGTACTTGTAAGGATCATTAGGAGATTTTAAGGATTTCTTAGGTGTGTGTGTGTGTAACCGGCCCCTAGTAGCATTTGACACGACAATTGATTTAATTTTGTGTTAAGGTTTTAAAAGTGGGTATTGGTTTGAGTCTAGGTAAGTCTAGGTATTTCCGGGGTATCTCCAAATGTATTTTATTGCGTAACGTAACCCTTTTACGTGACCAACAAAAATAAAATACGCAAGTTGCATAATTATCCTCTTAATAATTATATATATTACTTGGTTGATGTAAACCTCAATTTATTTGACGACTATTTACATTAATTGATTATTTTTAGTTTATGCAATTAAACTTAAAAGTAATTATTAAAAGTAAACGCGTATCGGACTAAAATAAATAGTGACGGATAATAAACGTCGTACAATGACACAAAAATGAGAAATGTTACACTTATGCCCTATACCCTTTTACTTTATACCCTTTTACTTTGTGTTATGTTAGGTTTACATTTGTAGATTCATATCTCTAAAAAATGTGATTTGATAATGTTTTGTCAATTCTTTTTCTTATCCTTCGACTATCTTATTTTTGCATGTGTCACTACTGTGGTTTCCAACTTTTCACATACAATGCTAACTACATTTGCATTATGTGTATTACTTATGCCCTATAATAAAGCTTGCCAATTCATATTGCTTAAATTACAACTGCCAATTACATTATGCATTAACTGTTGCTTAGCTTATAAACAAATACATTATATATATATACAATCCAATTACATATTGACTGCATGAAGACAAAAAGTAAGTCGATTAAAAGAAAAGCCACGTTTGAAGACCAGGTGGAACACCATTCGACAGCTGTTCACAAGAAAGCAAATCTCAGTACATCAGGTCACATGTGCGGAGATGAGGGTGCTTCGAGCGTAGACCCCTCAGCGACTGGGTCTTTCCATTAACGCCACTAACACAATTATCATCAAACACTGTAGATACACTAAATAAATCACAATCATCAAGATCCTCATGTTTGTGTTAACAATAACGCAGACCTTCACTTAATATACTGCACAAGCACAAAAGGCATTAGCCCTGTTCCTGTTCGAGATACTCAGCAATGTCATATATGTGCACCCATCCGAGGCCTAATACAAGCACGCCTTGGTACTGTAATGAAAGCATAAAAACTTCGTATGCTAATTATGCATTCGTAGAGTCAATTTTGTATAGTGCTCACTATTTGTCCGTTATTTTATTTGTATCATCATGTATGTGCATGTTACTTCCATAGAGTGCTCATATAATGCAAAACACATATGATTCTGCAGGTCCCATTCCACCGCCTTAAACAAGAGGTACTCAAGTACCCCGAGCCATTGGCGACATCAGATCGCCAACTATCATTGGCAACGCCCTCTGGCTCAAACGCGCTACGATGACATCTTAAACACCGAAACCAATAACACAAAAATCTTAAATCTTTCGCCACATAGAGCTTTTCCAAAATTATAAGTATAAGATTGTTGTATGTTGTTTATTTGTTCAAATACAACAAGTGTTGACTTGAATATATTCTCTATTCTAGCTATTTGTCGACAACGACACTCCCGTATGGACACTAATCAATGCCGCACTTCTATTAGACACGAACACAGACCATCCAGCAGTAAGGAATCCTCAAAACTTTATTTACACTTACCAGCTCTACTGTTTTAGCAACAAACCTATACTCATTATCCAACTGCATTGCTTCTTGACTCAGGTATTTCGCTTGAGTACATTCACATGGGACATTGTACATGTGTTTGTAGGCATTGTGGAGCAAAGTTTAGAAAAGTAAAAAAAAACTTGCGCTCAGGATATGGAGGGTTGCCTGTGTATAACAGATGCTGCAATGGTGGTCGCGTCGCGTTACGAGCACCACCAGAATATTCGGAGTATATCAAAAGATTATACGCAGATGCACACTTCATGGAAAATATAAGAGCGTATAATCAAATGTTTAGTATGACATCCCTCGGAGCCAATGTTGACAGCTCAATTAGCAATGGCAAATGACCGTACGTGTTTAGAATATCAAGGCAGGTTTACCATTGGATAGGATCAATGTGTCCCGAAGAAGGCAATACCCCTCGATTTTTACAGCTATACATATACGATACTACTAACGAAGTTAGCCATCGAATGGCCATTTCGGACGGTAAAATCAAATGTGGTCTGAAAAAGGGGTTTGTGGGAGAAGGTCTTATAGAGTTTTTGGACAAACACAATGCCTTGGTCCAATTATTTTGTACCTCTCGAAATAAACAAATCGAAGGTGATGTACCAGAATTTAAAGTCAAACTGTACAACGTCATAGGCACTCGCCGTTATGACCTGTACACCAGAGACCATTGGTGCAATTGTCTTCAGCGGAACATCGGTTACAGAAACTGATTTTGACTTAATTGTAGAGGAACATTCACGGATCCCTCAACGGGTATATGTCTCTACAATTTTCATTACTATTTGTCTATGGCGAAGAAGGCTACCAAAAAGAAATGAATTTGGTTAACATTCCAAGCCACTTTAACAATGAAAAACGAATGTCGATGAACATGTATTACGCTTACCAAATACATGATCGACTGAATCACTATAATCTGCTGCCTCGGGGAGGGCGATTGTTTCAGTGGTATGTAGTAACTGCTTACTGTGTTGTCGAACAAAGTCGACTTGATTACATTCGACAAAACCAAAGTGACATAAGGAATGAGTACCTCTCGGGCCTATATGATGCTATTATGCGAGGTGATCGCGATGGTAACGACCTAGGAACACGAACAGTGCTAACCGCTTCCTTTACCGGTGGACCAAGGTATGTATGCGCATTCCTTGATGCTCTTGCCATTTGCATGGCACTCGGTCTTTCTTTTTCAATTCACGTGGCAACGCTAAAAGGCCCAGAATTACAAGATAATGGAGCTTCCCGAATTAAACAACTGCAGATCGAGCAGATATCGTTGATCGGTGTTTGCACAAAATTGCATGACTATATAAAGTTTCGTTCGAATACAAAACCTTTTGGCGATATAACTGCAGGTACAAATGAAACACTTTGATACCTTACGGCATTTCCACTTATATAATGCCTAATAAAAACATTTACATACATTTGTTTTTATCATATGTAGTGTTATACACGATCAAATTTCAAAAGCGTGGTCTCTCTTACTGCCACTTACCATTATGGATCAGTGTATCTTCCAAAGTGAAAGAGGATGCGGATTGTTGAAATTATATTTCCGGCTGAGTTTGCCAGATCTGATAGAAGTCCCCGATGGTTACAGGAATTTTTCTGAACTAATGTGCATGGACTATGTGATTTGGTAATAAAAACGCTCGTGTATGAAGGATGGAAACAAGTGCAATCGGAATTTTCCCAAACCATATTCTGATAAGACTTACATCGACAAAGATAGATTCGTTCATTACCGCCGAAGAGAGACCGGAATCGAAACAGAAAGGCAAAACGTTCGGCTTGATAACTGTTACGTTGTTCCATACAACCAAACATTATGCCTAAGATATTATGCCCATGTTAATGTCGAGTATTGCGGATGGACGATGCTCATAAAATACCTCTTCAAATATATTTCCAAAGGGACAGACCGTGTAGTTGCAAACATAACAACACCAATTGGTGAAACCGCTTCTACAAGCAATGTTTAAAATATTCAAATTGATGAAATACGCAACTTTGTAGAGGCAAGATACATCGGTCCCCATGAAGCATGTTGGAGAATCGTTGAATTTCTAATTCATTATCGAGATCCAATTGTTCTAAGTCTCGCCGTTCATTTAGAAAATATGCAACAGATACGATTCAGAGGCAGAGATAGACTCGAATCGATTATTGATAACTCGACAAAGAAAAGACAACATTGACTGAATGGCTAGATTACAATAGGCACTACACTGATGGACGCCATCTAACCTATTTAAATTTCCCTTCAGAATATACTTGGCACAAGACCGACAAATACTGGCAACGGAAGTGTAGAGTCAACAAACCCGTTATCGGGAGACTGACTTACATACATCTAAGTCTCGGGGATCTATTTTACCAGCGCATACTTCTATGTCATCAAAAAGGCTGTAGATCTTTTCAAGATATACGAACAGTCAATGACATAGTGTACCCAACAAATAGAGCAGCATGTGAAGCTTAGGCCGTAATAAGCGGCGGGACCCAAAGAAATGATCGGCGCATTAGAAGAGCTTTGTACACTCTTCATCTAATGAGCTTAAAAAACTCTTTGTATAAATCATTATCTTTTGCGACGTGTCTGATCCCATGACATTATGGCAAAAGTTTTGGAAAGCCATGTCCACAGACATACCCCACAGACTCTCAAGATTACTTCAAATACCTTAAATTATAGAGAATGAAACCGAAATAAAGGCAGGCGTCTTATTCGGAAATTAATCGATCCTTAACAAATTCTAGAACACTGAAGGATTTCGGCTTACCGATGCCCCCAAGACGCCTGCTGGATATATTACGAAATTGAATTTTAATGGAAAAAGAAACAACAAACCGCAAACTTCCTTTAATAGAAAAAGACACACTCCTACCAAAACTTAACACGACCAGAAGCTCATATTTGTCGAAGTGGTGAATGCATCTCCAATCATGAGCAAAAAGCTAATTTTGTGTACGGTCACGATGGCACAATTGCAAGACTTTTCTGTGGTGTCCCAACGCATGCGACCATCGTTTAGAGGAAAGAATAGTGCTAGCAGTTGCGTCTTCAGGTATAACATCATTGTTATTGCCATAAGGAAGAACAGCGCACTCACGATTTAAAATTCCCCTATACTTGCACGAAGACTGTATTTGCAGCATCAAAAAAATAGCCAACTTGAAGATTTTCTTAGGGAAACGGACCTCATCATCTGGGACGAATCACCAATGAATGACCGCCGTTGCTTTGAAGCTCTTGACCGTTGCCTAAAGGATATATTAGATAACCCGCCGTTTTTTTGGAGGCAAAAAGCATTTATATTAGGAGAGACTTCCTGTAAAACGTTGTGTGTCAAAAAGAAAGCATCAAAAGCGGAAATACTTAATGCATCCATAACCGCGTCATACCTATGGAAAGGGTTCAACGTATATACTCTTCATGATAACATGCGATTGTCTACGGGCCTAGGGACATCAGAACATGAAAAAGACGTGTCCAACAAAAAACAAAGCTTTCTCATATGACTTTTGGGTATGGTGACGTTAAACTTAGGAGATCCAGACGAGACAAGACACCGAAATATTTTGCCAGGGATTATTCCAACGAAATTGTGTATTCTAGACTACGATGTCGCAATCAACAAATAATAAGCTTTTTTTTTGGATGATACAATCCTTTCAGACACAGTTGCAAGAAGACTTGCAAAAGAAAGTTATCGTTTGGCCCAAAAAACGAAACAATAGGACAACCATTAAAACTCACAAGTACTTTCACTGCTTAATCATGACGTCGTGTTTACCAAGATTCAGATGAAGCCACTCCGCATGGTAATGACGGTGGTGAAACGAACCTTATTTACCCAAATGAGTACCTCAACATACATGATAGTTTGCAGGCTTACCCCCTCATGCAACGTGTGCTAAAAGTTGGAGCAACCGTAATATTGTTGCGAAATTTTAACCTGACCAGCGGATTATGCAATGGAAACAGATGATAATCACCCAGCTTCTTGACAGAGTGATCAAAGCACGGATTATAACTGGCACACGAGTATCTGAAAAAGTTTTTCTTCTACGTATTTACTTATAAGATAGGGATTTACAATGTCGTTTGGTGTTCAAAAGAAAAACAATTTTCCCCGTAAAACTCTCTTACGCCATGAATCATTAATAAAAGCCAAGTCATTCGTGGAGAATAATAGGGTTTTTTGCCTATTATCCACAGTTATGGATAAATCGTGCTGACATGTAGGCTGAAAATTGTATTTAAAAATCACCCAGATGAAACACCAAACACAACGAAAAATATAGTCTACAAAGACTTTCTTACTACCGTAACAATGGCACAGGTTGCGCGCACATCCCATAACACAAACATTATACTATTCTTAATTTGCACAATATTATACACTTATACATTACACTAATACATATACATATGATTCTGAATATGCATTTTCTGTCTATGCTGCTCTTACAAATTAGATTACTTTCAGCAACAAATTTATAAGCATGCTCTGTAACTACTATGTCTTATTTGAATGAGTTTACTTAATGACAATATTTTCTATACAGAACAACATCCTAATTTAAATTGTATAAAACCATTTGTTTACGTTTTTACATCTACAATATCTGTTACAGCTTTACACATTTTGCACCTGTGTTTTTTTAAATGTGTACATTATATTACATATTGTCATGTTACCAGGCAAAACATCATACAATTCGAATTTATTACATTTGTCTACTATCAATTTACGACTTTGTGCCTGCAGAAAAAATGGCAGTACCCAAGAGAAATCAATCCAAATGCAGACAAACAGAAGTGGTATTGTTTGTAACCTGAGATCATCACTCCTCCACGAGTCTCACATGAGCCTCACATCCTATAGAATCAAATAAGAGATGAAAAGATTATGCAAAGAGTGTATCTGGACAATGTTGAAGGACTAAGGTTACATAAGCGGTGGGAAGAGGTTCAGATAGGTAATGACATGAAGTGATTTCAGACCTAATACACCAAAATAGGTTGAGCTTTCCCTTTAACAAGCTCGAGATTGAAGATAAATGGCAATGACACTTACTCAAGCCTTTTTGTATGCTTTCCATTTTATTTAGAGTTTTTTTTTGCTTTTTCCCGTTAATTTATGAATAATGTTAACTACATTGCCTTTTGCAGAACTATTTTTGCTATGAAGTCTCAACTGATGAAGGTAGAACTGGCCACATATATGTCTTGTTGGTGGCATGGCCTCAGGTTAGTGTCCACACGGTTTGTTAATAGTATATTCTTACTTCTATTCACTTCAGAATGTGTTATTCATCGGTCTTATTACACATTCTGATTCAATTCCTGCTTAATTAACATAGTCTATTATAAGGAAAATAAAACTATATTTAGTTACATGGAATAAAATGTACATTTTTACATGGATACAGCAGAATACTCAAAAATGCTTCCATAATTATAATATGTTCAAAAAAAAAAAGATTGGTATGTCGGGGTTAATTTAAACCAATTGTTCCATTATGAAAACCAAATCAATCTTTTCTTATGGATGGGACCTTAGGAAATGTTAGGTTGTTTCTCGTGAATCGAACATGAGGTGGAGAGGGGCATGCCTCTATTCATTAATTTTCTAAGTCTGGAAAAAACTAAAGATATAAATAGTCATCGTATATTAGTTTAGAACATAGTCAATAGGAGCAACTAATATGTGGAATTAGCACATTATATGTTAGGAACAAGAAAGTATCGGTCACTTACAATTATTAACTAGTCAATGCCCGTAGTTAGTAATGTTAGATTATAATCTTTTTTTAATAAAAATTATTTTTGGTTGGCCCAACGGCCCATGGAAAAGCCTCTTAAGGCCATGCCGGCCAAAACAGGACTATAATACACCTCTCCATGCCTTGGGAGGTGGTTGGTTGGTGGATTATCATTGTTCTCTTAATAATTTCATGTTTAGCCTTTCTCTTTTTAGAAATTGAATTCTTCTTCACTTTCTCTCACTAGTTTTGATTCTCTATATCAAAGATTACTTGTATTCTACAAATTGGTATCAGAGCCATGGGTGATTTGCTTGTTCTTGTGTTTGTTTTTTTGTCTTTCTTGGTTCGTTTTTTGAACCATAGCACATTTGTTTTTCTCTTGTATTCGAAGCTTCTTAGTACACTAAAAGATCATTTACCTAGGTAAATTTAATCTAGTATCTTTGGATATAGGTGTATTTGCTTTAGATCAAAGAAAAATTCATTTTTGTTCATCTTTTGTTTTCAAAAAACCTTATAAAGTACAAATCTTAATTTTGAAATTTTTGGCTTAAAAACTAAAAAGTTGGCATTTTTAAGGTATCATATTGGTTTAGAATACTAGTTGTACAAGAAAATTTTGTGAAAAATAAACAATCAAAAAAGATGTCTTTGTGTTTTAAAAATTTTGGTTTCGTTTGTGTAGTACACGAATTTGCAGTTTGTTGTTCTATCCGAATTTGCAGTTTCTAGTGGTATCCGAATTAGCAGTTTCTAATGGTATCCGAATTTGCAGTTTCTAGTGCTATCCGAATTTGCAGTTTATAGTGGTATCCGAATTTACAGTTTCTAGTGGTATCCGAATTTGCAGTTTGTAGTTCTATCCGAATTTGTAGTTTCAAGTGGTATCCGAATTTGCAGTTTATAGTGGTATCCGAATTTGCAGTTTCTAGTGGTATCCGAATTTGCAGTTTATAGTGGTATCTAAATTTGCAGCTTCTAGTTTGATTTGATATTCGCAATTGACTTTTATTTCCGAATTCGCAAATTGCTTTGGTTCCGATTTGTAATTTTTTATAAGGACCCAAAATTTGCATTTTTTCTTAAGACACGAATTTGCATAACTTTTCTTAAGGACTGATTTACAGTTTTCAGTAGAACCCGAATTCGCAATTGGCTTAATCAACCGAATTTGCAACATAAACTTAAAACTCAAAATTGCTTCATCAAAATTATACGGTTTATTTATTTGACTTGTAAAATCCCGTGAAACACTCACTTGTTTTCTCGGTTTTATCAAGAATTGTAAAATCCCATGTAGTTTCAAGACCTAAAATGTAACATTCCGTATTTTCAGGTCATTTACGACGTCATCCATTTTGCTAAATTATTTTTTTTCTCGTACGCGTTTACTTTTAATTTTAATAGTTAAGTTAAATCGCGTAAATTAAGAATCACCAATCAACGTAAACGGACACCAAACGAATTAAAGTTTTCGTCAAGCAAGCAATATATTATTTTTACGAAAGTAATAATCAACTTTTTATATTTTATTTTTATTGGTTACGTAAAACGTTTACGTTTCACACAATTAAAATACATTTAGGCATACCCGGAAGCACCAAAAGTTATCTACGCTTCAACAAATATACACGATTGTACCCAACACTCAAAGTTTTATTAAATTTTACCCAAGTTAATATTACTTTCCCTTTTGTTCATAAGAAAATAAAACATTACATGAATACTTTCAAGTAAACACTTTTTATATCAAACCTACAACTAGCAACTTACATAAAATGAACTAGAGATGTTGCTAAAAATCAAAAGGCTTCTAGAAGACCTTCCCCCCTAGCTTACGTCTACAACAACAAGAAGGGACAAGGAGCACACATTTTACACCAACTTGGCTTGTACATCACCTAGCTAATTAAACCAAGCCTTACCTTGTTTCCCTTGACCACATTAGTCTTCCTTAAGACCATGAAGTATGTCTTGGACTACTATTGCATTCTTTTGACCATTCTAACTTATATAATGCAAGTAACAAGTGAGAGATAACTCATACAACTCAAAACACTTAGTAAAAATCACAAAAACCTTCCCTTTTGGCTCTCTATAGGCCACGGCTCAAACACCCCTTTTATTATAATCCATACCAAATTTTCTACAACCTATACAAGCCATTACACATCCATCCTAAGATATACTAAGATGTTTCCAAGCATTGGTTAACCATTTTCAAGTGTTGAAGCAAGAAAGACAAGATTAGGGTTTCTATAGTGGATTAGGGTTTCTTGGTTGTGTAAGCTTGGGTTTTTCATCAAATCAGTGTTTAGACCATATTTACATCATCTCATAATCAAAGAGGTTATCTAAAACCTTTTATGTCTTTACATTCATCATTTTATGCATATATGAGTTCTATATAGTAAATCACCACTTAGGATATGTTTAACTTGTAAAAGTGGATTTTTCTTGTAAACATAATTTTATGAACTTGTACACATGTTTATTGAATGTAATATATGGATCTTGGTCTCTTTAATATATGTAATTATATGATATATATAATTATAAAAGTCTTGCCGAAATCTACTAAATAGAAAAGCACAAAATAAAGTTTAAAACATGTTTTTATGAAAAACCTCCAAGCTTTCTGTTTGAATTCGACATCTCCCGGGTCATTTTATATATATTATTTTTTTTATAAGATAGTACACCTCATGACGATTCCAAAATGATAAGGCAACTCGAAAAACGATTTATAACGAAAAAGATACGACGATTTCAAGTTTACGTTAAATATTATACTTTATAAAACTATTTTTATAAAAAATTACTATTCCACAGAAACTTATTTTTTTTAAAAACATCATTAATATGATATAACTTTTAAAAACAAAAACGTACTCGAAAGAATCGCTAAAAACTGAGTTAAACGAATAAGGTTACGACAATTTACGAGATTTACGATAACTAAATCTATAAAAATAAATATATAGCTGTTATGAACAGTAAAATCACCCTATTCATCAGAAAAAACTCAAATTTTGAAAATGTTTATTTTGCTAATCGTCCATAATACGAGCGTGGACGTAAGAAACGAAAAGAAACAGACTAAAACGAGAAAGTTCGCCCCAAACTTTTACTAAAGTATACTTATAAACGTTTTTACTTTATAAATATGATTTCACTAAAACGATTAGATGGTGATGTAGCTATATAGAATTATATGTGGTATTAGTTAACAAAGTACTATATTACTAGGGAGTTTCATAATGAGGCCTCTTCGGGGTGGCGTATCGACGAGTTGTTGGATTTACGAATTTAAACGTGTCCTAGCTCCTCATACGTCACTACCGACCTCTTAATTATGATAGCCCGAACGATTGTATTGATGAGCTATTACGACCTATAATAAATCATGTGTTTAGTACTTATACGACCTATATTGGATTAGGTTGCCTTCGGATTCCTTCGTGACGCATTTTCTATTGTAATACTTGTTGATTACCATTCACTCGAGGTGAGTTCATAGCCCCCTTTTTTTTACTATGTGATGTTTTACAAAATATAATGGTGAATTACATTTCTTGTTTTTCTATTGGACACAAGTTGTTTTTCTAGTGTTTTCAAAGGTGTTTACAAAGGGTATGCTATCCAGTTACTGCCTGAATATTATTGTAAGTTACCTTCTTGCGTAAAGTTCCCTATTTATCCATGAACATTAATTGTATGGTTTAAAAGGTGGGGAGGTATAAAAAATAAATAAAAAAAAAAAGGGCGCGATGTGTTGTGGATATATCTATCGGGATTGACAATCCCCACTTTCCTTGGGTCACTAGTTTGATCCAAGGTGCATTTAACATTGAGAGGTGTTAGGTTGTTGGCAAGCATCCTATATTTTTGATGGGCACAAATCTAGTTTAGGCTTCGGAGGTCATCAGTTAGTGCAATAATAACGTTTTGGACTACTGAATGTGTTTCTGAGTCTACTATTACTTCGATCCTCTGTGGTCCACCCTTTTTTTACCGATAAACCTATGTTTTCACTCAACTTTGTGTTGACTTTTAGCATGTAATTTCAGGTCACCTCAGGGTCTGAAGATCGGAGGGGAGCCGTGGCGGATATCAATGAAGACGGATTCTGTGTTTATTTATAGTCAATGCAACTTTTATTATCTTTAAAAACTTAAGTCATCTTTTGGGTATTATGAAGCTTTTGTTTAATTAAATATGTACTTGAAATGTTTTGTTATCTTTTACAAACTTATGAGGACTAAGGTATAAACTCTGATATTTTGCTATAGCATCGAAAAGAAATCTTGTCTTAATGGCCATTTTATGGTCGTTTCCTATATCTGATTGTTGTAATTTGACGTTAGCACCCCATTGTTACCATTCTGCTGCTACCTGATTTTGGGGGTGCTACATAAATACCATAAAAGACAAAACACCCATCAAACACAATTATCTTTCTCATCACCATCGATCAAACAGTAATCATTGAACATACCAATTTATTAATGACGACCCTTGGTGATAAGTCACTTCTCTTAGGTGGTGACAACAAACCACCGATGCTTGAAAAACACTTGTATGACTCGTGGAAAAGCATAATGGAACTTTATATGATGAACAGACCTCATGGTAGAATGATTCTTGCTTCTGTTGAAAAGGTCCACTTGTTTGGCCAACAATTACAGTGGATGGTGTAACCAGACCAAAGGAATATACTGAATTAACTCCCGCAGAAACCATTCAAGATGATTGTGACATCAAAGCAATAAACATCATTCTACAGGCCTTCAACTAAAAATTTTTTGCTCTTGTCAGTCATCATCGTATAAGCTAATTATATTGGGAGATAATCAGAATGCACATGCAAGGAAAGCACATTAACAAAGCAGAACGAGAGTGTAAGCTGTACAATGAATTTGATAAGTTTACATACAAGAAAGGAGAGTCGTTACACGAGTACTACTTGAGATTCACTCTGCTACTCAATGATATGAATATTTACAAGATGCCACTGGAGCAATTTCAAGTCAATACCAAGTTTCTGAACACTCTTCCTGCTGAATGGAGCAAATTCGTTACTGATGTTAAGTTGGTCAAAGATTTGCATACTACTAATGTTGATCAGATTCATGCTCACTTGGAACAACATGAACGACATGCAAATGAAGTTCGATTGATGCATGAACGTAGCTCCGATCCTCTTGCTTTAGTTGCATCTCACCAAATGACATAGTCTCCTTATCAATCTCATCAGCACTCTTACCAGAACTCTCAACATCAACAATTTGTCTCACCTCATCAATCTTCATAGTATGGATCACCTTTTAAATCTCAACATTACACAATCAATCAATCACCAATACCTCATTTAATCACCTATCCCCCAACAATTATCAAACCTCAGTCCACCACAACGTTTTCTCTCCATCATCATCCATCCCTTAATTGGAATATGCTCCCTTAGTTAACCAACAATCTGAATTTTCCTAACCTGACTCGGATCTAATTGTACCAGTGGTCCAGAAAGGTGATGATCCCATTGATGCCATCAATCACATGATGTCTTTCTTGACTGCTGTTGTCACTTCCTGCTATCCCACTACTAATAACCAGCTAAGGAATTCGTCAAACCCTAAGCAACAAGCCACCATTAATGATGGAAGAGTAACCATACAACCAGTTCAGGAGAGACAAATTTCTTATGTTGCGGGTACTACAAGAACTTTCACTCTAGGAGCAAGTGGGAATAACTCGGGGAAATAGAGGATTGTTACATGTTACAACTGCAAAGGGGAAGGACACATGTCCAAACAATGCACTAAACCAAGGAGGAAACGGGATGATTCATGGTTTAAAGATAAAGTGTTGCTGGTACAAGCTCAAGCAAGTGGTCAAATTCTACATGAGGAGGAACTAGCATTCTTGGCAGATCCAGGAATCCTAGAAGGTCAAGCCACACAGACAGTCATTACTCACAATGCTGCTTATCAAGCTGATGATTTGGATGCATATGACTCTGATTGTGATGAACTCAACACTGCCAAAGTTGCTCTCATGGCGAATTTATCTCATTATGGTTCAGATGCTCTTGCTGAGGTACACAATCATGATAATGTGAATAATAATATGATTAATCAAGCTGTGCAGGTGATGCCGTCTTCTGAACAGTCGAATGTTGTGAACCATTCAAAGACTGAAATAACCAGTGATAGCAATATCATTCCTTATTCTCAGTATCTGATTGAATCACAACAGTCAATCGTTCAGAATTCTAACTCTTCTGCACAACAAGATGCATTGATATTATTTGTGATTGAACAACTGAATACCTAAGTTGCTAATTGTACCAAGATAAATTTAGACAATAAAAGTGTAAATGATACTCTAACTGCTGAGCTTGAAAGGTATAAGGAACAG
>BQNB010024620.1:37423-60506 GCA_026074375.1 Tanacetum coccineum
TAGAAGCATTAATGGATCCGTTCAAGTTCAAAAGCTCACACATCAAGGGGTGTCACGGATGTTGCGCATCTCGGCATTCATGCATGGCCATGGACATCCGGAGCTGGCCAAGAAACTCAATGATAAGATGCCCAATATAGTGGACGATATGTTCAAAAGAGTTATAGCATTTATAAGAGGAGAAGCGGCATCAGGATCAACAGAAGTAGCCATGGCCCCGCAATGGGACAAAGGAGTCACCCGTCCTGGGTGGTCTGGAGGTCAAGAAAGAGCTAGAGGAAGAGGTGGCCTGAGGGAGTTCCAAAGGAACATGGGAACATGTGCCCATTATTCAAGAAGGGACACGTTCACACCTCACTGAAACACCGAAAGAGATTATGGAAATGGAAATTGTGAGCTTCCTGCCACTTTCGCCACTAATAGGAACCCTATAAAAGCAAAATCTGAATAAATTTTGCGACTATCATGGAGATAGAATACACAATACCAATGATTGTTACCATCTGAAGAAGCAAATATAAGAGGCGGTAGCATCGGGAAAATTAGCCTACTTAGTAAAAGATATACGCCGAGGCAACCAGAGAAACGGAAGTCAAGGACGAGGAGGCATGAAAGTCATAAACATGGTGGGCTCCGGAGGAAACCGTAAACGACCATATGAAATGGAAAGACCCGGACTGACGGAGGAAATTGCCTTTTCGGTGATACCTCAGAGTAGCTTGACAGACGCTCCTATCATATTAAAGGGGACAATTGAGGGGTATAATGTTCGAAGGATCTATGTTGACGGTGGGAGTTCATCGGAGATCATGTATGAGCATTATTTTAAGAGCTTCGACGCTGGCGTCAAATCAAGACTAAGGAAAGCCAACGCCCCTCTCGTTAGGTTCTAAGGTGAAACATACCATCCCTTGGGACTAATAGACCTTAGAGTAACCATGAGAGATCCGGAAAGGAGTAAAACGGTGCTGCTGGAATTTGCCATCGTAAAGTGTCGCTCACCTTACAACGTGATTATTGAAAGGACCAGAATGAGAAGCCTTGGAGCGGTGGGTTCAACCATCTATTCGATGATCAAATTACCAACGACTGGAGGAGTCACTACGATGAGAACCAGCAAAGAAGCCTTGTGTGAATGAAAACAGATAGAGAGAATGCAAAGCTCATGGAAGGAGACGTAGTGGCGTCAACATATGGATCAAATGTCCAGAATAAGGGAGCAAGCAATATTACGGGCTAGGAGCATTTTGAACCAAAAACTCATAAAGGAGCCTATGATTACCGAAGAAACCTGGGAAGAAGATACATTGAAAGAGAAAGCGATAATTCATAATGATCGTCCAGATCAACACGTATGTATCAACAAAAAACTATCGGTCGAATGTAAGCAAAAATTGGTAGACACCCTCAGAAGGAATGCATATGTGTTTGCATGGACAGTAATGGTAAGTACGACCGTACCACGATTTATCATGGAGCATCAACTACAAGCGTACCTCTTGGCCGAACCAGTAATTCATAAGAAGCGGCCATTAACTCCAGACCGAAGGAAAGTATTAAAAGATAAAGTGTTTGAATGGCTGAGGGAAGGGATAATTGTAACACCCTCAAATCTGAGTATGCAGCGGAATGTTGAATATTCGAAGGCGTTACATTATTGGGTCAATAGCACAAGATCTGAGAACGACTACTAAACGGTCAAGTCTTAGTTTACACATTTAAGCTAACGACTCATTGTATAAACTAAATCCCATTTTAAGTTTATATATACCGTTATCACTTGTGTGGTGACGCACAAGATTATTGTATTTATAATTCCGATGGTTCTCGAGAAACGTGAAATCATTATTAATAAATATACTTATTTATTAACTTGTTATTAAACCCGTTCAATGTCCGAATATCTTAATGTTCGACCGACTCGTTAAGTGTTTTATTCATTTCACTTTTGCTCACTATCATACCCTTAAGTTCCTAGTTATTCCACTTTGGTCCCTAGGTTTATAAATATACACTTTTATATTTTAAACCTTTTAGTTTCGGAAAAGACATAATTAGTCCCTTAAGTTTACAAAAGGTAGTTTAGGTCCTTGTAATTACATTTAGATCCCTAAGTTTCAGAATGTTGCAAGAACAGTCCCTAGGGTTATTGAAATTCGAAAATGACAAAGCTAACCCCTTATGTTTCGGAAATTACATTTTTAGTCCTTTGACTTGCGAAAATTTCATATTAGCTCCAAACAAACTTCAACAAGTGTCATTTCTCTTTGTTAAGCTCATTTAAGTTATAAAAGTTGTTTCGGCTTAAAAATAAGCTTATCGAGCTTATTTTTGTGGTTAAACAGGGCCTTATTGGGCCCGTTAAGGTCCGTTGAGCATTTTAATGATCCGTTATAGTTTTAATAGGTCCAAAAGTCGTTAATAAGCTCAGGTGGGTCGGTTAAGCTTAAAATAAGCTCGGGGAGCTTATTATGGCTTAATTCGAGCTTATTGGGCCCGTACGCCCAATAGCTTGGCCCGATACACCCTTTTTGGTTTATATGCTTTGCTAGCTTATTTACCATTCCTATTAAGCCCAACGATCTGTTTTATTTTCCAGCTTATTCACAATAAGCTAATAAGCTTCTGATTGGGCCGGCTTGGGCCTGTTAAGGCCCGATAAGGGCTTTAGAGGTTCGGACTCAATTCTTTTGGGTCCAATGACCTTTCTAGGATTTTTAGAAGGCTTATAGGCTGTTTAAGCTCTCGAATAAGCTGTGGGAGCTTATTCGTGGCGTATGGCTTATTTTGGGGACTCGGTAATGGGCTAGATGGCCCACTTAGGTTCGTTTGGCTTAACGAAGCATGCCAAAGGGTCCATTAAGGTTCTTAGGTTCATATTAAGCTCATTAAGCCGCGTAAGCTCACTAATAAGCTTGTTTAAATTTAAAAAAAAAAAAAAAAAAAAGGCTTATTTATGGCTCATGTTATGGGCTCGGCGTTGGCTCATCACGATGATAAGCTACGAGTCCATTAAGGGCTCGGCTAGCTTCTTATAGGTATTTTCGGCTTCAAGAGCAAACAATAAGCACCCTTAGCCCTTAAATAAGCTCGTAGAGCTTATTTATAAGTCGCCAACTTACTACCCGAGGCTTGTTGGGCCTGTTGGGCCCGGGCCGAGTACTCTTGGACATTACACGAGTCCATCATGGCCCGTTGCTTCCCTTAGCCACTTACACGGTTGTTCGAAAGGCCCTAGTGGCAAGAAGGTCATGTATTTAGCTCATAAGCACGTCGCCTCTTACATGCAAGTGCTTATTAGGGTCGTATGTGTATTCCCAAGTCATCTTAATTTGTTTATAACGAAAGTTTACGTGGGGGTTTTCTTATATTCGAACGTTTTCCAAACCCTTGCTCGTTACTTGGTCACGTCACTTGGTCCTTTATATTTAACACTACACCCGTCGTTATACGCAATAACTTTTGCGTATAACACACATGTTATGTATTATTTGCGAACTCACGCTAGCACACTAAATGTATACGCGACATATTGGCTAAGTATAATTCATAGCGAGTAGTAAAGGATTATGAACGAGTTAGTTCGACTTACAAAGGGTCCTAGTGTTCTTGATTCGAGTGTTGCGAAGTGATCTCTACCCGTATACACCCAACGTGTATAACTATAAGCTCCAAAGCTTATAACCTTTGACCCTTAGTTTGTATACCCCTTAACTCTTTATACTCGATCTTTCAAAAGCTTCCTTGAGTCTTTGGATCAAATATAGGTTGAATGTAACTCGGTTAGATGTACACCGAATGGGATGGAGGAAAAATCGAAAGAAGTTAATCTTGGAGAGAGTATTAAGAGTTTGGAAAATGTGTTATGTGAGCTAATGAGTCTTATTTATAGGGCAAGTTTGCTAGTTCACTCTCTTAGTTCTAAACAAAACCAAACCGTGCCCTAGGAAGTGGTTTTGTGAAGTTTTAGTTAACTACACATTGTTTTGGCTAAACCACTAAGTACAAACTCTTAATTACTATGTAAATGAAAAGATTTTGCTAATGACATTAAACTTATGGTATTTTGGTGCTCTTACTCGTTCTCATGCTAGCACCGCGGCACAAAAGGTCCCAAGGGAGGAACTGGTATATCCACTTGTGTCAAAGATCATTAGGGGACCATTAGGACACACATTAATTACCTAGGATTAGTACTAGTACTTTAGGGATCCTTAGTTTGATTTGCTAGCTAGAAAATCCACATGGGACGATTTGTTTATGGTTTAACTTGCCCAATTTCGGAAACAAGTGATATTAAACACAAGTGTTTTATTAAATTTTGTGTTTAGGCTTTCCAAAGTGTGATATTGGTTTTTGAGTCTTAGGGTATGTCTAAGTAATTTCGGGGTGTGTCCAATTAATTTATCGTAGATACGTAACCCTTTGTCACCGTGACCAATAAAAAATAAAGTACGGCAAGTACCAATATTCTCTAATAATTATTCTTACTTGGTTGAATGTAAACCCCAATTTATTTTACGGCACCTTTTTTACATTTTATAGATTATTCTAGTCTACGCGGTTATTAGCTAAAAGATCTATTAAAAAGTAAACACTATCCGGACTAAAATAAACGGTGATCATAATAGCGTCCGTACTATGACATGAAAAAATGAGAAATGTTACATCTCCACCCGTATAAAGAGCGTTTGTCCTCAAAGCTTAAGACCATGTAGTGGATGACAGCCCCCGGTTTAGTGAAGAGTTTTGGGTAATTTTTGTTTGAACGAACTTCAATGTTCCCAGGTTGAACTCAGGGGCACCGCTAGAGTTTCTTCCACGAAACACTTAACCATTGGTATCCGGCTGTCGCTTCAATCGTGTTGATTTCCCGTTCCATGATTTCAAAACGGGGCTCTTCCATAAACTGGAGCTTATCGTCAACTTAACTCCTTCTATCGACACACAAATGGTTCGTCTCGTAACATTTCATCAGAATTGATACATGGAAAGGTGTGTGAACTCTGCTCATCAACTCTGAGGAAAGTTCCAGCCTTAGGCAACCTTTCCAACATTGCTAACACCATTGAAAGGTCCACGTATCTCGGTTCCAACTTGCCCCGCTTACAACCGAACCGTACGGACTCCTTCTAAGGTGAGACCTTGAGATAACTCTATCTCCAACTTCGAACTCCATCGGCTTTCGCTTCCGATCAGCGTAGCTCTTTTGTCGATCCTGTGCCGCTTGCATCCTTTGCTTGATCAGGACGATCTTTTCCGTTGTTTCTTGGATTAATTCCGGGCCAGTCAGTTGGGCTTCCCCAACCTCGGCCCAGCATACTGGTGATCGGCATTTTCGACCATACAGTGCCTCATACGGGGCGGCCTTTATGCTAGCGTGATAACTGTTGTTGTATGAGAACTCGGCCAATGGCAAATGCTTAACCCAGCCTTTGCCAAAATCAATCACGCAAGCACGTAGCATGTCCTCGAGAGTTTGAATGGTCCTCTCGCTCTGGCCGTCAGTTTCTGGATGATACGCAGTGCTCATGCTAATATCCGTACCCAAAGCTTTTTGAAATGATCTCCAGAAATTTGAAGTGAATCTTCCATCACGATCGCAGATAATTGAGGCAGGTATCCCGTGTCTTGCCACTATCCTGTTCAAGTACAACCTTCGCAACATTGTCCCAACGGAAATCATTTTCCCGTATTGGTAAGAAGTAGCAGATGTTGTAGTCGATCCATAATCCACCCAGATGGTGTCGAAAACCTTATGACGACCTAGAATTTGGTGATAAAATCCATTGTTATATATCCCACTTCCTCTCGGGTATTTCTGGAGTTTACTACCAATCCTGATGCCTTTGATGTTCGGGATCGGGACCTTGACCCTTGCACATGTCAGCATTTTGCTAACAGATACGTGGCGAATGTCAGCCTTCATGTTTGGCCACCAAAATATTTTCTTCCACATCTTGGTAGCACTATCTTTCAGAACCGGGAATGTGATAGAATATTTGAACTTGTGGGATCGTGTCATAATCACGGATCTTAAGTCTCCATAGCAAGGTATCCAACTCCTGCTGTGTAAGCATAGTGTCCCATCGGCACGCGGTTCCAATCTTTCCTTGGGTATATCCCTTCGGATCATACCTCCTACGTCTTCATTCACGATATTTTCTGGTTTCTGGGCTTCGATCTGAGCTTCTAATATTCGTTTGGGAAGATCCAAGCCAATTGTCATAACTAAGGCTCGAACCCGCAATGGCTCAATCCGTTCTTTACGGCGCAACGCATCGTCCACTACGTTTGCTTTCCCTGGATGATAACGAATATCACAGTCGTAGTCACTCAGTAATTCTAGCCAACGGCGTTGCCTCATGTTAAGCTCCTTCTGATCGAGAATGTGTTGTAGGCTTTTATGGTCGGTGAACACGGTGCATCTGGTTCCGTATAAATAGTGTCTCCATATCTTTAGGGCAAACACTACCGATCCAAGCTCCAAATCATGAGTGGTGTAGTTCTTCTCGTGAATTTTTAGCTGTCGAGAAGCATAGGCAATCACCTTTTCTCTCTGCATTAACACAGCACCTAAGCCCTTGTGTGACGCATCACAGTAGACCACAAAGTCCTCGCTCCCCTCAGGTAAAGCCAGAATTGGGGCACTGCACAGCTTCTGCTTTATCAACTGGAAAGCGTTCTCTTCCTTTTCTCCCCAATCGAACTTGATTCCTTTCTGAGTAAGTTTCGTCATTGACTTAGCAATCTTCGAAAATCCTTCAATGAACCTTCGATAGTAACCAGCAAGACCTAAAAATTGGCGGATCTCCGTTGGTGTCTTGGGAGATGCCCAATCCTTGATAGACTCTATCTTGGCCGGGTCCACATGTATGCCTCTACTATCAATGACATGTCCGAGAAATTGTACCTTCGGAATCCAAAATTCACATTTTGAAAACTTTGCGTACAACTTCTCCTTCTTAAGCAATTCCAAAATTGCTTTAAGGTGTTCTTCATGCTCTCTTTCGTCTTTTGAATAAATAAGTATGTCATCGATGAAGACGATTACGAACTTATCCAGGTAAGGTTTGCACACTCGGTTCATGAGGTCCATGAATACCGCAGGTGCGTTTGTCAGTCCGAATGGCATAACCTGGAACTCGCTAATGTCTCCAATACGAGTTCGAAATGCTGTCTTTAGAATGTTCTTGAATCTCTGTACTCGTAAGCTGTGAATCCCGATCTCATCTATCTTCGAATAAATACTGGATCCTTGAAGTTGATCAAACAAATCGTCGATCCTCGGGAGTGGATAACGATTCTTTACTGTCAGTTTATTTAACTCGCGGTAGTCGATGCACATCCAACGATCCATCCCTTTCTTTTTTGAACAAAATAAGATCGGGGCTCCCAAGGCGAGGAACTAGGCGCTTATGAAACCCTATGTCAGAAAGCTCTTGTAATTGTTCTGACAAAACCCTTCATTTCGGATGAGCCAATCGATATGGGCTCGAGCTACGGTGGCTGCACCTGGAACTAAGTGTCGATTTGGAATTTCACGGTCCGACTGGAGGAAGACATGGCAATCCTCGGGAAAACACTCTGGAAAACTCGGACGATTGTACGTCCTCATTTGTTTCCTTTTCCGACTTGTCCTCCCCTTTCTGGCGGATATCTGTGCTAAAAAAAAAGGACCTGGTATCCCCCTAGGGCCATGTACTCTTGAGATTTTGAACATGAATAACTGGTCAACGCGAATTCCTCATCCCAGTTGCTAGAAACTACTTTCCGATCCACAAAAAGTTAAAGTTTCATTCCCGTAGGGAACTTGAACGAGTTTCTCATCGCATACTATCACAGCGTGACATCTCCTTAACCAGTCCATACCGATAAATGACGTCGAAAACTACCCATTCTATCTAACGGGCATTAGATCGTATGTTATTGGATGGCCTAAAGAATTTTAAGGGCAACCTCGTATAATTGTGTCTATCTTGACTAATTTCCCATTGGCTAATTCGACATCATAACAATTTTCTAATGAAGTTGGGGCGATGTTTATCAAGGAACTAAATGCAGGTGAATACAAAACTCCTATCCGGCACCCAGTGTCGAATAAGATTAGATTGCATAGTGGTTTAATTAAGAGGAACGTCCCCGGATGACATTTGCATCAGGGTTTCCCAGGTGCATTTCCCCTCTTTCCCTGCATTCCAACTGCATAAACCCATCCTTGTGTATTCCCTATTTCCTCCATCTTTATTCTCAGTTTTGGACAATCCTCTGAAGTGTCCTGGTGCTCCACACATCAAAACAACCATTTCCTTTGGGAGTTGCCCCATTGCCCGTTCTGAGGTTTATCAAACATTTGTGTTTACCATATTCCTGCAATCACGACAAAGTGGCCCTATCTTAGTTGCACTTATGGCACCTCTGGGTGCACTGCCATTGTGGGTGGGAGATGGGCACATGTTGCACTTTGGCAAGGATCCCCCATAAGGATTCCTTTCGCCTGTCCCCTAAGTTGTAGACTTTGGCGACATTCCTGCCTTTTGAATGGGATGTTGTTGGAGACCATGGTTGTTTCTGTATGAATCATCAGCCCCCTTTTGTTGTCCATAAAATAAGATTGGCTTTTCCCGCGTAGGTGCGGAGTTTCCGGTCCCACAAGTGCATTGGCCAACTCAATAGTCTCATCCATGTTCTTGGGTCTGGCAGATTTGTGACGTTCCCGATAAATTTTTTTCAGGCAGTCCACTGATGTACTTGTCAATCTTCTTGTTTCATTGGCAACAACTTGGTACATATCAAGGTTTAACTCTTGGAAACGCTCAGTGTATGCTGAAACGTCCGTTTTGCCCATTCCCTGGACTTTTAGGTTCCACACTCAATTTCTAATTTCTTTGATTCAACCTTCGGACAATACTGTGTCCGTCATCCGTTCTTCTTGAGTACTTCCAAGTCATGATGGCGTATGCCTCTGGACCTAAGATCTTACTGACCATTCCACATGTCAAGGCAGCACCTAACAGGTACAGGTGGCAAATTTTTAACTTGATTCCTCAATGGCAACAACCAATGATATTTGAAAACTGACTCCAACTTTTCATCCATTCGAGTTAAACCGACCACACCTTCACCCCTTTGAAGTTCAAAGGTTGAACTTCATGAAATCAGCGTAAAAACCAGGGCGCGCAGTTTGCCACATTCTTCGGGTTATCCCCGTGCGAACTGTGGCTTCCATCTCCATTGGTGGAGTTTCGCAAGAGGCTTTGGTCGATTCATTTGCTTTTGGATGGATTCGGGGGTCATGTTGTTTGGGTTGGTGTCATTGACATGGGTATTTGGGTCCTCCCTGGTTGTAAGTGTGCCATGATTTGTCCTAGATCCACAAAAGACAAAACATGAGGTTATATGACAGAATATAGTAATATATGGATGAGATAATCAACACAAGAGAAGTATATAGTACAAGTAACACATCCATTTCATTCATAACTTTGAAAATTTTACATGAAATAGTCGTCGGAGTACACATAATACAACACAAAAGATCTAAGGCTATGCTAGCGGGGAAAACCCCTAATACTTAACATGCCTGTACAATGACCTAGCAAGATACAATAACATAAATCACTAACTGTTGACTGTCGGCGTCCCCAGAAGCATCCTGGTGACCTGGAATCCTAGCCTCTGGTCCTGGCTGTCTAGCTCTCCTCTGCGGCTCTCGCAGTGCCAACAACTCAGTCTGCATGTCGCTCATCTCTCGCCTCATGTCTCTGATGACTCGGAGAGCCTCTACCATCTGGTCCTGGCGCCTACGATCAGTCTCTCGAAGTGCTGCTAACTCAGCATGCTGCATCTGAAAGCGAGTCTCGTGTACCTGGTGCTGTGTCTGAATGAGAGTACTCTGCAGCTGTAGTTGTGTCTGGTGCGCCTGGAGATAGGTCTCATGTGCATACACATGATCACGATGGGTCTGAAGCTCCTGATGAGTCGCCTGGCTCAATCCTATCGAACGAACTCTCGGGAAGCATAGGCCTCCTCCTCCACCATCCATACTGTCTCCTGGAGAGTCATCCTATCCCCCATAAGTAAATCGACCCGCTGCGAGTCCATATCGACTCGCTGTGATATACGAGACCTACTATCCTGAGCGTCCTCTAGTAAAGCATACAAGTCCTGTGTATCCCGCTCATGGAGCTCAGCGAGCTCTGTAACCCTAGTGTTGACCTCTCCCACGGTCATATGTGCTATCTCTGGAACTGCCTCTGCCGGATCTACCCAAGTATCCCTAATCCCGTACCCAACATCTCTAATCCCCTGTCGCCTCTCTTCAGCATCTGTCGTGCTGACAAATCCATAATCTATCCCTCGACCTCCGTTAGGTCTAGCAGTAGAACTTTCTCCGACCTCATATCTGGAGCCTAGGGTGGATAGATGCAACCTCTTGCGGGGAGGCTGCTCAGACTCGGGGATATCATCCCTACGGTCAATAGGTGATGGTATGGATAGAGATGGTGGTAGTGGTGGTAGTGAAGGGGGTGGTAATGCGGTAGTAACTGCATCAATGAAAGCCTGGGTGGATGCTATCCTGAGTGTCTGGATTTGGGTTAGACACCCAGATGATGGTGGTAAAGGTGGTGAATGTGCAGGTGGGGCCGTGCACCTAGCAAGGCGCTCCCCTGCAGAGGGTGGTGATAGTGAGATAGGTGGTGATGGTGATGGGGTAGTCATGGTCAGAAGTCTCTCAACCTCTGCCTCTGGTGGAAGGGATATGGAAGTCTGGGGTCGGACGGTAATCCTAGCCCCAATAGTAATGTCAGTGGAGGGTGGTGGTATAACAGGCTCTGTTCCCTCAGTGAAAACAGGCTCGTCAAAGGTAATTACGGTAGATCAAAGCCGGAGCTAAGTCTCCTCCTCCTCCCCGTCCTCCTCATCCTCCACTCGTCCTCATCCTCATTCCCTGGGTCATCCCTAGATGAATTCGCCGTCATCATCATCTCCATCATCTCCCCCGTCCATAGGATAGTCAACCGGACCATCCTCTGTCTCATCATCCTCGTACTCCTCTGGATCCTCCTCGGGATCCGACTCAGTAACATATCCAGGTGACTCAGCAGTAGGTGAATCAGTAGGAGGTAATGGCTGCTCCTCTGCCGGAAACTCATGATCATCCTCCAACGGTATATACTCAGGGTATATAGGCTCTGGCACGTAGTCAGGGTCATGTGCCTGTATGAACATAGGCTCACGCTCATCCTCATCCTGAGGAACTGGCGGTGTCTGTGGATCCTCTGGGCCTGGTATGAAATCTGGTGACGGTGGGGCTACTGGCTGTAGCGGGAGTCCGTCGTATCCTAGTACGATGACCCGTGGAATGCCTCCCTCCGATATCTCCTCATCATCGGCTCCCCAGAAAGCTCTGCCGGGCTCAGAGTCGGTGTAGACGGAAGTGTAGGTAACATCAGACGTCGCAGAAGACATGGTTACTGCAAAAAGTAAAATAACTTATATAAGTATTTCTTATAAGAAAAATCGATATGTTATGTCTGTAAGGCTTTAATAATAAAGTCCTTATAGTAATATACGTAATATCATTTATATACACGTATATCAATTGGGTAAGCACTTAGTACCCTACTAATGCTTAACCAATGCATGTCATATAAACATATATGCGCTAGAAGTAAACAAGTAATGCATGTATGTCCCTCGCAAATCCCATTTGTGAAAACAGTTTTGAAAATGTTATATTCCATAACAAAACTTTTGACCTGGTTCTTTATAACCTTGGCTCTGATACCAATCTGTAACACCCTCAAATCTGAGTATGCAGCGGAATGTTGAATATCCGAGAGCGTTACATTATTGGGTCAATAGCCTCAAGAATTCTATAGAACGACTACTAAACGTGTCGTTTGAAAAGATACATTGGATTAACAAAATACTTGTTTGTTACATAAGCTCATGGCTTCATATTGTTCAACAATATAAATAAAGATTTCGGTTTATAACAATTGTCCCCAAAGTGTAATAAGACCCCAAATCTTAAGTGTTGACTCTTCATTTATTGACTCCCAATGTATCATCGCACCTCGTGCCTTATTAACCTGAAAAACATGCTTAAAATGTCAACATAAAGTTGGTGAATTCATAGGTTTATGTAAATCGATTGTAGGACCGCAAGATTTCCAAGTGTATGATTAAGCAACAAATGCAAACATCATAAAAAGTAATTACGTTTTCCTAAGCTCATGACACCGAAGCTCGACATATATGAATGCAAATATAAATTTGCCAACATGTGTCCGTGAATGATGTGCTAACCCCGCAACATCCCAGATTCGACATGGTATGCGTTCGTTCCCAGTGATAGCTAGTCACCCGAACGGGGATTGTCAATCCCTAATAGATCTATCCATAACATTCGCGCCCACACAATGTAATTCCCAATCACATCTATGCAATTAACAGTTCATGATCATGGACATAATGGGTTATGGTAACTTAGGCAAACACGTAATCATGGTATAAAATGTACACTTGCGTCCAATTTGTAAAACAAAGCATGTTCTCACCCCAAGGATGTAAATCATTTAAATAATTGTAAAGCATGGGGCTATGAACTCACCTTAGCCGGTAGTTCTCTGAATGATAACAAATATCCAAGTAAGCAGTGGATCACACCGTTAAGTACCTAAGTAAGTACGGTCAAGTCTTAGTTTACACATTTAAGCTAACGACTCATTGTATAAACTAAATTCCATTTTAAGTTTATATATACCGTTATCACTTGTGTGGTGACGCACAAGATTATTGTATTTATAATTCCGATGGTTCTCGAGAAACGTGAAATCATTATTAATAAATATACTTATTTATTAACTTGTTATTAAACCCGTTCAATGTCCGAATATCTTAATGTTCGACCGACTCGTTAAGAGTTTTATTTATTTCACCTTTGTTTACTAACATACCCTTAAGTTTCTAATTATTATACTTTTAGTCCCTAGGTTTATAAATATACCCTTTTATATTTCAACCCTTTTAGTTTCGGAAATGACATAATTAGTCCCTTAAGTTTACAAAAAGGTAGTTTAGGTCCTTATAATTGCACTTAGCTCCCTAAGTTTCAGAATGTTGCAAGAACAGTCCCTAGAGTTATTAGAATACGAAAAATGACAATTTTAATCCCTTAGGTTTCGAATTTGACACTTTTAGTCCTCCGACTTTGTAAAAATTGCATTTTCATCCCAATTAAATCCCGACAAGTGGCATTTGGCCTTATTTAATCCAAATAAGCCAACAAAACTATTTCGGCTTATAAATAAGCTATTCGAGCTTATTTTTGGCTTAACGGGCCTTATCGGGCCCGTTAAGGTCCGTTTAGCTTATTAAAGGTCCAAAATGATTTTAATGAGTCCGAAAGCCTTTAACAAGCTCATGTGGGGCTGTTAAGCTTAAAATAAGCTCGGTGAGCTTATTGAAGCTTATTTCGAGCTTATTGGGCTTACGGGCCCAATAACTTAACCCGATAAGAGTCTTAATGGTTTCTTAGGCATTTTAGCTTATTTCCTATTCGTTTCAACTTAGCTTAACCTGTCTTGTTTTCAGCTTATTAGAAATAAGCCAATAAGCATTTGTTAATGGGCTTTCGGGCCCATTAATGACCCGAAGAGGTTTTAACCTCTTTGGTTCGGCCCATTGAGGTCCGATGACTTTGTTTCAGTCCGTTAAGCACTTAGAGGGTCAGTTTGCTTATTTAGCTTATTCGATAAGCTAATAAGCCCGCTGTTGGGCCTATTGGGCCCGTTGTGAGCCCGAATGAGTTTCAGGGTTTAGGGCTTGGCCCATTAACATTATTTGAGTCTATTAAGCTCATTTAACTTGTATAAGCTGTGCCAATTTTACCGATAAGCTGTTAGAGCTTATTGTGAGCTTAAGGCTCACGTTGGGCTCGCAAATGGGCTAGTAAGCCCGTTAAGGGTTCGGTCTTTATACTCTTGGGTCCAATAACGTTTTCTAGGTCCACTTTTCTTATTTAAAGTTGTATAAGTTCATCGATAAGCTGTTCGAGCTTATCGTGAGCTTATTTGCTTGTTTTGGGCCTCGTCGGTGGGCCGTTAGGTTTTACAAGTCCATTAGTGACCCGAATGTTTTATTAAATCGCCTAGCACCAAAGTAATGTGTCTAACCTTTCCCTATTCGCGATCCCTAACATGCAAATGTTTATTAATGTCGTATACATGTTTCCACACCACCACGTCACGTTTACAACAATAGTTTACGTGTAGTTATTTATCCATGTTCGCGTATAAGGGTTTTCGGTTCACGTTGAGTCCAAGTTGATCATCTAACTAGATGTTTTAAGGTTTTACTTGTTGTTAAGCCATATTTCGCATTTCTTGTACCCCCTTGCACCACGCAAAGCTTAACATACACATATTTACGTACGCAAACCATGCATGGGTCGAACCATGCATGTTTGTGCCCACGTTAACCTTGTTACACACAAGGTAACGGAACCCTTTCTAACTAAACATGTTAGAACGCCTAGAATATAGGTAGATAGAGTTTAGTTTCGACTTACAATAGTCCTAGAGTCTTGATGGGGGGTTTAGATGTAAACCCGACTCGTATACACCCAAACGTGTATTTCTTAAGCTTCAAAGCTTGGCTTACCCAATCCTTGGCTCGTATAGCCCTTGTGTGGCAACCTTAGTGCTTATATGATCAAAAGTAAAGAAGTAAGAGGGGTTTGCTTGCGGTTTGTATCCCGAACAAAAGAGAGGGAGTGTTTGAGGTGTATGTGAGTTAACAAGAGTGTCAAATGGTAAGAGTGAGTGTGTATTTATAGGCAAGTTTGTCTAGTTAACTTTCCTAGTCCACACACAAACCGATTTGTGCCCTAAAGGGTGGTTTTAAGGGGTTCTAGTTGATTACTCATGGTTTTAGCTAAACCACCTAGTACAATTTCCTTAATTGCTTAGGTGATGTACAAGATTGAGTTAGATTAGGCAATTCTCAAAGATTGTGTATATACATGCATATGCCGCGACTAAGAAAGAGCAAGGGAAGCAAAAGGGGTATTAACCATTGGGTAAGGGACTAGTAGGAGACCATTAGGACATGTCTTAATTACCTAGAGTTTGTACATGTACCTTTAAAGATCATTAGGGGATTTGCTAGTAAATAAATCACCAAGGACGATTTCATGTGGGTTTACTTGCCCACATTCGACCCCCAAGTGATATAAACACAAGATTTGATTAAATTTCGTGTTTAGGTTTTCAAAGTGGGTATTGGTTTGAGTCTAGGTAAGTCTAGGTATTTCCGGGGTGCGTCCAAATGTATTTTTATCGCGAAACGTAATCCTTTTACGTGACCAATAAAAATAAAATACGCCAAGTACGTAATTATCTTCTTAATAATTATTTCTTACTTTGTTGATGAAAACTTTAATTTATTTGATGACCGTTTACATTCAATGATTATTTTTAGTCTACGCGATTTAGCTTAAAGGTAAATATTAAAAGTAAACGCGTATCGGACTAAAATAAATAGTGATCATTAATAGAGTCGTACAATGACAAGAAAAATGAGAAATGTTACATCTTTTATAAACCCTGATTTGGACTTAACTCAACCAAAATTAATTCACTACTTCTTTTCCAGATCAATTGCAAATGTCATCATCATCCACTTCTCATCGTAGATTACCAACTCATTGAAAATGTGGATTTCCTTTGGTTTAACGCATAACATGGATAGATTTGAACCCTGCTAGGCGATTTCTAAATTGTCACATTTTGAATGTAAGTAAATTTTCTTAATTTTATTCTAGGTAGATGATATGGTCATAAAAACCAATAATGTCTATTCTGATTGCTTGCTGATATGGTGTTTTTAACCTTTCTTATTCAGATTGCTGGTAAGAACAAATGTGATGACTTTTGGTGGATTGATCTTGAGATTAACATTCCGTGGTATAAGTATCAGATGTTTAAATTGTATGTGACTCATCATCCTGAACAAAGGTTTCTGTTTAGAGAGCATCTTCGGGCTCAAGATTAGTTGGAAAGGCTTCAAGTTGAGCATGATGGGTTGGTGTCAAAGTTTCAACAAAGCAAAAAAAGTTGTAGGTTTATGAAGATCATGATTGCTTGCATGGTGGTGGTGTTTGTGGTGACGAAGATGTAGTTTGTAGGCTATGTTTATGTAATTCCTTATGTTGTTTGTAGTTTGGTTTGTAGTTAACTGGTTTGAGTTATAATGAATGATATTTTCAAAGCTTCTTGTAAGCTGTTGATGGAAGCCACTATAATGGTAGTTTTGTACAAATTTTTATAGTTTATTGTTGTATGTATTTTAACTATATGCTCAACTGTATGTGGTTTATGGGTTCAAGATTAGACAACAAAACACTAAAGCCAATGCAATGGTTTATGGGTTCAAGATTAGACAACACAACACTAAAGCCGATATATAGGACACAAAATGAAAGTGGTCCAGCTTTGTTGGTTGCACTTTAACACTAAAGGCAATTTAATGGCAGACAAGAAACTCAACTACCAAAGTCAAAAAAATAGGTTAAAACAAGGGGGAAATTTAATAAGCCATTTGCATATATATTTTCTAAGTACCACATGGTAGGGTACAAAATGGAGCATTAATCTTAAAAAATATGTAACCAATCATTGATTGCAAATCCTATCCATCTAGTGTTTGAAACATATTACAAAAGATAATGATTGTTCATACACATCTACAGAGACTGAAATGTTCAAATACATAAATAAAACAACATCATTAAACATCAAATATCTTATCTATAGTAGATCCAGCACCATGCATATCAAACTTGAAGTTTTTCATTTTCTGCTTGAAGATTCTTTTAGATCTGCCTCTGTTCTTGTGAAAAATCATCATCTGATTTGGAACTTCAGCTGCCTTGGATTACTTGGATCTGGTATGTTTGGGTTGGCTTCAACTGTGCTTTCCTGTGTGGGTAAGTCTGCTCCACCTTGTAATGGATCATCTTCAATCATGGGTTGTTTTCCAGCAGCTACATCTTCAGTCATGGGTTGTTTTCCATCAGCTACATCTTCTGGCATACCTTTATCTTGAGCCCTATGTTCTTCTACATGATTAAATTCCCTAGCACACTCCTCCCAAAACTGGTCATCCTCATCAATTACCATTTGTTCTCTTTTCATTTCAAACACAGCCTCCATATCCATTTTGAATTGATGTTCCTAGACAAGTTAATATTTGGTCAGTCATTATCTAAACACCCATTAAAATTCATAGCAGTTGCATAAATTTTTTTAAAGTGAAAATAGTATAAGTTGGGACATTACCTCATCTGATGCTTCATCCCTTAAACCTTGGAATGGTATAGTGTTAGAACCTCTACCTCTTTTGCTTGAACCTCTACCTCTTTTGCTTGCACCAACCTTAGCACCACCCTTAGAGCCTCTACTGGGCTCAAACCACCCTTAAAAACTACCCATACAGCCCCTAGGAAGTACTACTTTTGGGGTCATATTTCCTCATTATTAAAGAATCTAAATGACACTATTCCATTGTTTGTTCTTGTTGAAGCAGATGCAGCATATGATGGCATAGTGTTAGAACCTACACTAGTGTTTGAACCAGGTGTAGTGTTTGAAACCAATGGTGTAAGGAGGTGGTTTCATAGTGTATAACCATATGGTGGCATAGTTTGTTTTGAATAGATGTGTATATGTAGAAGCATAGGGTTGTCTGAAGTGGATGGTGTAGGAGGTGTGCAAAGTTTTTAAAATAGATGGTGTAGCATAGAAGTGCCTGCTGCTTGATGGGCCTCTTGAAATACACAATACCTTTTTGACCTCAAATTAATGCAGGTTGTCTATCTTGATTAGGCTATCTTGTCTTGTTGTGTCATGTTTCCCAAAACTTATGGCAATGCAAAACTCTACCCACCTTAGTAACTACATAGTCATCATCTTCTATTGGATGTCTAATTCTCCTTTTTCTAGGCCTCCCATACAACTTTCTCTCAACAGGAGGTAATGGTGGTAGTTGACCAGTTGGTTTCCAAAACTTTGGTCCATAAACATGTTTTATTAAAAACGGATAGGCTTCATACCACTTACATTGAGAATACCATTCATCAACTCCCATATATGGATTTATCTTCATGTGCATATACCCAGTCATGGCATAAACATAAGGTATCCACTTCACTACCAATTTGCAGACATATTTCATTTGGTGTAAGTTAACACCAAAAGATTGATCTCCCCTCCTCACCTCTATCTCTCTATAACCACTTGGAAAAACTAACCAATGCATGTGTGAAACAGTAAGTGTGTTAAGTTGAATCATAAATATCAAAAGTAAATAAAGGTAAAAGTGATATCATATACCTCTGAATCCTTTTGTTGTATTCCATTTGTCTTCTAACTGATGGTGTGATTGAGTCTTTATTGTCAAAAGCTAGCTTGTTCATGCAAAATATCCTTTGCATTATATAAACCCTAATGTCCTCCAACATGGTTATTATTGGTTTGCCTCTAGCTCTTACAATCCTTGAGTTAAAACTCTCTAAAATCTCATTCTTAAAAGTTGTACTACATCCATACCATGAATTGGGATTCCATTCCACCAACCATTCATGTGCCTTATCATCTAACATCTTGATTTCTTCTATTTTTTTATAGAATGACTGACTCTATTGATGTTGTAGTAGCACCCCAAAAAGCCTCTTAAAATGTAACCCACTCAATCTCTTCTTGAAATTGGCATAAATGTATCGGGCACACTATCTGTGCTCAAAATTGGGTAACCAGTCTGCAACAGCTTGAAGCAATCCCTACCAATGGTGAGCAAGGCAAGTAGTTAGAATAATAATAAGGTGGTAAGAATATTAATAGAATTTGCAAATATTGTAGTTCTATACATACCTTATGTCTATCTGATATTATACTAATGCCTCATCCATCTCCTAGATTCAAGTCATCCCTAATCAATGATAGAAACCAACACCAATTTTGATTATTTTTAACTTCAATAACAGCCTAAGCTATTGGAAACCTCCTAAAGTAAAGTTTCTCATCCTCATCATTCACTTCAGTCTCCAATTCACATGTAGAGCGTAAAACCCTAATATCCCTAAAAACTTGTCTGATCACTCTAATCCTTCCCCTATTTATTTCATATCCCTCCTTTGGGATCTGAACATCTAGGATTTGCGAGTTCTTCCTGTTTTTTGGGTTTATTATCGAAACTCCTTGTTGTTGCCATCTAATCGATCCTTCTTGTTGGTAAACCCTTTGCGATCTGATCTCTAAAAAACCTTAAAGTCAACTTATTCCTGATTGTGTATTCTTCTTAACATCAAATCATTGATTTGGAATATGATTAAAAGTTGTTTTTAATCTTATTACGGATCTTGATTCTTTTGTTTTAAAGATAAAACGTTAGGGTTTAGTTGTTTTTGTGTTTTATTATAATCGCTAGTTTAGGGTTTCTATTTGGAATGCTTCGTGCCTAGTTTTAGAGCCTAAGTTGGTGATTGTTGTTGGTTGTTTGTTGTTCATGAAAGGTAGGTCCTGTTTATAGGAATGAAGCATGATTCTTGAGCCAAAAAGGTAGTGGGAGGGGGAGAGGAGTAAAGGAGAAGAGATCAGATGTCTCGAACATAGAGGTAGTAAAGGATGGTGCCGTACCATTTGTTACGGGTGATTCTGGGAATGCTGCAATGGAGGTAGAATTGCCATTTATGGTTGACGAGATTGCGGTAAAGGATAAGCAATGTCCTGTGATGAATACTACTGGAATAGGATCGTATCCACCATTACCTACGCAGGTGACTTCTTCGGCTGGAAATGCCCCTGGTAAGTCTTCATATGCTAATGTTACTGGTAAAAAGTGGAAAGAAACTGAATATTCATACTTTTTTTACACCAGGGGGCAATAGGATTGATGTGGTTATCCTGGTGGAGTCTATTCAAGCTATAAGTGAACGATTTGATAATACAACATATGGTTTTTTCTTGGGGAAGCGGGTGGCATACCCTATTGTTGCTAACTATGTTAGGAACACTTAGGGTAAATATGGGCTTGTTCGTTCTATGTTTAGCTCGTCTACTGGATTATTCTCCTTTCAATTTAGCTCCATGGACGGATTAGATGCTACGCTTGAGAATGGTCCATGGTTTATCCAGAATAACCCGCTTATCCTGAAGAAATGGCATCCGAATGAGAACCTATTGAAAGAAGATGTTAGTACTATTCTAGTTTGGGTTAAAATCCATGGTGTACCTGTTACGGCCTTCAGCGAGGATGGATTGAGTGTCATTGCTACTAAACTGTGTACTCCTCTAATGCTTGACTTTTATACATCTGATATGTGCATGCAATCTTAGGGTAGGTCAAGCTATACTAGAGCTATGATTGAGCTTCGAGCTGATGTGGAGTTGAAAGATAACATTGTCGTGGCTATGCCTAAAACTAAAGGTGAGGGCCATTATATATGTAATATCCGTATTGAGTATGAGTGGAAACCCCCTAGGTGTGCGTCTTGTAAGGTTTTTGGATATATTTTTATGAGGAATGTCCGAAGAATACAGGTGCTGATGAGAAGAAGACTCTGAAGAGGCCTGGTCAAACTTCTCGCGGTGTTCCGATGGGTCCAAAAATAGGTTTAAACCTCATAAAGATTATAAACATGTTCCCAAAAAGTCTACTGTTAGCTCTAGCGGTAATAAGAAGAAAGGTGTGGAACCTACTATCGAGGTTAGTAATGCAAATCCATTTGAAGTTCTTAATTCGGTCGATAATGATGTGGAGTTAGGTATTAATGGGGGGGACTACTAATTTGGTAAATAACAGGGCTACTTCAAGTGGATCCTTTTTTATGAATGTCGATAATAGTAGTACTAGTACTACTCCTATTATTGATAAAATCAGTAAGTTTGAAGAAATACTTACTAATGGGCAAGCTATTCTTATGGATGAAGTTGGTAATCCTTTGAAGAAGGTAGAGTCTCCGGGTGAGTATGATAGTAAAGATGAGGTTGCATCAGTTGATAATGATATGGCTTGTTCTTTGTCTTTCGAACGGGTAGGTTTTGGTACTCAAAGTTTGCTAGAACAATGGAGGGATTCGTATGGTAATGGTGACTATGATGAAGACCCATACGATGATGACATGTACAAAGGTCAGGATCTTCCTCAAGAGATTCAAGCTATATGTGATAATCTGGATATCCGAGTTCGAGGTCGTAAGAAGAAATAAATTTATGTTTCTTTTGTCTAGTCATTTTTTGTACCTTCCTTTTAGGAATTAGCTTTGCCCATGTAACGGGAAGAGATGTGAGACTCACCCACATCCCTTGTACTTAAATGTTTCTTGGCGTAATAAAATTTACCGGGGAAACCCTTTACCCAAAAAATTCACATGTAGAGCCTAGATTTGTGTCAAGAATTTCTTGCCTATACTGCCATAGCTTACTATAGTATTCTACTAAACCTCTTTCATGATCAAATAATGCACACTGCTTTGCCCTTTTGCATTGACCCAAACTGACATCTACTAAAAAAGATTCCCTTATGTCATTTTTCATGAATCTAATGCTCATATTTGGGTTCTGAATGATGTCCCTAGCATAGTGTTGTGCTATCCATTTATAAGTAACCAATGCCCCCATTGTATAATTTCTGCAACACTTGTGGTCAAGGTATAAACTCTAAATTTGGAATGATCTCTCAGTACTCATCCATGAGGCCCACAACCTAAAGGGACAGTTCCCTTGTTTAGAGACCTTTTTTTCTCATATTCCTTCTTTTTATCCCGTCTTTCCTTAACAGCCTTACTAAGGGTCCCATTCATTGCTTTCCTACCATCACCCTTCTTACTACCCTGTTTGCTAGTCTCACATTTATCATCATCAACTTTTTGGGTTTCTTACCTTTTAAACCAACACACTTACCTTCAATGACATCCCTACCACAAAATGCTAAAACATTATTATGATCATTTTGCATGTACCACAATTGATAGCCATTCTGCACATAATAATTGGCAAGCATATGCTTCAACTATTGTGGGCTTTCAAACCTCATTCCTAATACTGGTTTGCACTCATTCCAAGGTGTGTCAGGATTGAAAGAAGGATAAGACACATACTTTTTGGATTTAAACTTAGATTCTACCTGCTCATCATTAGGATCCTCAACCTCTAACAAAAATCTACCTTGTAAGTTAGGGTTTGGATTGTCAGTATGTACAATAAAAGTACCATTTCCTACCAGTTTGTTTAGCCATGAGTCATCTGTGGTCATCCTAAGTATGTTTACATTACCCTCATTTTCATGTTCAAATTGCTCAACAACATGAGCTACATCATCTAATGAAACATTTGTCTCACCATCTGAGTCTGAGTCTACATGACCAACAGGTTTCTTAGGATGGAGGTCCTCATGAATCATTCCTATAATGTCATAGCCATTGTGCTCTGTGAACAAGTCAATCTTAAGGTTGTTTTCATAACAAGCTTTCACAAACTCACAAAGATCCTCATTAGTTTTTAGCAATTTCAAAGCAGTGCGTAGATCACTAGGGACTTTGTAATACATACTAGTTGGACTGACAAGAACTAACCTTCTAATGGTAGCAAAAAAATCCTTGAATGACATACCATCGAATCTAACATCATTAATGACCCTACTATCAAAATGAACATACTCCAAAGGGTTAACCTGAAATACCCCATCATGATAAAGGTTGACAGTAAACGGCAACGACACCACCATCTTTCACCTGTTCAAAAACAAATAAAAAATAAAAGGTAACAAAAATTGGGGGTTTTGCAACACATCAGTAAATCTATACATTGCCAACCATAATTTACCTTAAACAAACTGATTCGATTAATGGTTAATGGATCATAATTAGGGGTTGCTGACAGTAAATTGAGCGAACACTTTTTTGGTACGAATTATAACGGTATAAAGTGGTTTTTTATAAAAAAATGTGTTAGTGGAATGCACAATTGTAATTACTGAGGTGGAAATAATTAATGACGTGGTATGTATAATTAGTGAC
>BQNB010024621.1:2817-60505 GCA_026074375.1 Tanacetum coccineum
CGATGATCAGATAGATACCTGTCCAAAGTCACCGTGGGCAATTACACAAAAGACTATCGGAAACAAGGAAACGATCAAGTTTACTCATCTTTGATGCCGTTTTATGACACCAAGTGAAAATACAACCACCAAGAGGGACCTCAGTTAGGCCGGCTTTAGCAATGAAAACACACACTTTTAAAAAAATCTACGGGATGCTCTCCGTTCTTTTTGCATAATAACAATTTTATTTTTAATTAATTAATTTATATTTTTTTTAAAGTTTGTAATTATCATTTCAAATGAATATAATATGATAAATTTAATCTAAAGTCTTTTATCTATTTTTAGAAATAAACAATTAATTTAAAATAATCCAAAAATAGAAATATGAACAATAATTATGAAATAGAAAAAATATTTTTTTTTGTCATTTAATTGATTTGTCTTAGATATGTAGTTTAAAGTAAGTATTATGGCCAATAGAACGCAGATCTAATCTTGCTTTGCGACATTTTATTTCACTATATTTCCGTAGGATTTTTATTTACTTTTCTTTATAATTAAAAGAAGATAGTAGTAGATTATCAATGGCTAATTACCGGAAAAGAAACTAATAACCCAAAAAATTTAAGTTTCTTTAAATTTGGTAATAAAGATAAAAACAAAATGGCTTGGGTCAAATGGCCAATTATTCTTAATTCTTTCGATAACGGAGGGTTAAACATTGTCAGTTTTAAAGCTTTCAACCTTGCTCTTCTTCAAAAATGGCGTTGGAGGTTACTTTCTTCCCCAAACGCCCTTTGGGTTCAGGTCATCAAAGCTTATCATGGTCAAGAAGGAGGTTTCGATACAAATGGTTGTAGCTTCAAGGGCATTTGGGCTAACATTGTTGGAACCTCCAATTTTCTTCACTCGAAAGGTATTATCTTATCTAACACTTTTCGTTTTAAAGCAGGTTGTGGCACTCGTATTCGATTTTGGAAAGATATTTGGGTAGGCGAGACTCCTCTTTTTACAAGGTACAATCGGCTCTATCATCTTGATCAAGACAAAGATTGTCTTATCATTGACCGTATTAATAATGGGCAATGGTCTTGGAATTGGTCTCGGACCAATCTTGGTGTTAGAAATCTTGCCTATTTATGTGACATGTTATCGGTCAACTAAATATTGATGTCAATGAAGATACTTGTACTTGGAGTCTTGGTCGTAATGGTACTTTTACCGTTAAGGATGCTCGTTATAGGATTGACCAAAATATCCTTCCCACTCTTGCTCATACTACTACTTGGGATAAATCTATCCCCCGGAAGGTCAATGTGTTTATGTGGAGGCTTTCCTTGGACCGACTCCCTCATAGATTGAATCTCTCTTCGCGTGGTATGGATATTCCGGCCATCTCTTGTCCTTCTTGCAATGCCAATGTTGAATCTGCTAATCATGTTTTCTTCGAATGCGACATTGCTACCGATATGTGGAAGCTCGTTTTTAGATGGTGTGATATTCCTCTTTTTCAAGCTTCTTCTTGGGATTCTTTCAATGATTGGATCATCTCTTGGCATGCTTCTAAAGAGAAAAAACACAGGTTCTATGTTATTACTACTTCGGTTCTTTGGTGGCTTTGGAGATACCGAAATAGCGTCACGTTTAGCTCTCAACCGTTGAGGAAAAGTGATCTATTCGATAATGTTCGTTTCTCTTCATTTTCGTGGCTTCACAATAGGGACCATATGAAGTTATCTTGGAATGACTGGCTTATGTATCCCCTTTCGATCACGCGTAATGGCAATGGTTAGAGCTGCTTTTGGTTTTTTCCTGAAGCTGGCGTTCAAGTTCGCTGGGTTGGCGTACCTGTACGCCAAGGTTTTTTCGTTTGGCATCTTCGTCGGTTTTGAGGATGGTTCTTCTTTTCTTCATTCTCTCGGGACTTGTTTGGGGTTTCATCAAAATCCATCCCGAAGTGAAAACCGGTGGCTCGGCCTCCGGGATGGGGGGTTTTTCTTTTGCCGAAGTGAAAACCGATCCGTCGGCCTTCGTGTCAAAAGTTTTTTCATCCCTTTTGATTCCCTCGCAGTTAAAGTCTCGGGATTTTACCATTTTTTGATGTTATGTATTTCTCTTTGTTGACTCTATTGTACTTTAAGTTTCTAGCGTCTTGCTAGTCTCTTTTTTTATATATTCCATCTTTGCCGTTCAAAAAAAAAGATTCATTCGATAGTGACAATCTTATCTTATACACTATATGTTATAAATCATTAAATATAATGTGATTATAAACTATTTATTTAAATATAGGGAAAATTTTATTTTCTTCCCCCTAAACTAAAAGTGCTTGTGTTACTTGCCTTTAAAAAGAGTGATTTCTACGAATGCTTTATGACGACCAGAACGACTTACGCGACCTCTTTAAATTTTGGCATGTGTCCCTCTCAAGTACCATTTGTGTGAGTGTACTTTTATAGGCTTGTAAGATATGGCCTTTGGGCGACCCTCGTATTTTATGCTCGAGGCAACTTTCGTTTTATCTTTTTGTGACTCAAAGTCAAACATACTACCTTTCGACGACTCTCGTATTGCATTAAATTCATTGGGCGACCAGTTGGTGGAAGGTACAATTTTAATTTTTTTTTGTCTAGATACCTGTTAGCCTCAAAATGTGAGCGACATTCACGAAATTACATTAGTTTACTTAAGCTATACACGCAGGGACTAGATATGTCAAGTTGTATAAGATTAGGCGTTTATGGGCTATTAATACCCCCTCCATACTTCCATGTAGGGGTGTGCACGGTTCGGTTTGGGTCGGTTTTTGGCTAAAACCGAAACCGAACCGAAATATTCGGTTTTTATAAAACCAAAAACCGAAACCGCTCGGTTTTTGGCGGTTCGGTTTTTTTGGTTTCACGGTTTTTGCGGTTCGGTTTTTTGGTTTTTTCGGTTTCAAACCGTTTAAATTTGGTTTTTGCTAATTTATATTAATAAACTTGTTTTACGTAGAACATTGGTTATTTTTTTTTAATTTTTTTTGTCAATATGAGCCTAATAATGTTTACACAAATTTTTACAATTATACACATATAAATGAGTGACACACACATGCATGTGAAAATACACATAGTATGATCATTGTCATTGTAACGACATATTGTCAAATAAACACACGTACACGACAAATATATATATAAACATTAAGATAATATATATTATAATAATTTCATCCATAAAATAAATATTAATTTAAAATTTTTAGTTATCATTTATTTATTTATATTATATTAATTATATATTATTACAAAACTGGTTTAGTTCGGTTCGGTTCGGTTTTTACGGTTTGGTTTTTGAACAAAAACCGAAACCGAACCAAAATTTTTCGGTTTTTGAAAAATTAAAAACCGAACCATCGGTTTCTAGTTTCGGTCGGTTTTTTCGGTTCGGTTTTCGGTTCGATTTCAATTTTTTCGGTTTCTTCTGCTCACCCCTACTTCCATGGAGGGGTGAGGCTTGTCATTTTAGTGCGTGTATTAGGTGTTTTTCTCTCAATATAAGATACACATCTTTCTTCCCCCTCTCTCTCTCTCTCTCTCCCTCTCCCCCTCTCTCTCTCCCTCTCCCCCTCTCCCTCTCTCTCTCTCTCTCTCCTTCTCCCTCTCTCTCTCCCTCTCCCTCCCTCCCTCTCTCTCCCTCTCTCTCTCTCCCTCTCTCCCTCTCCATCTCTCTCTCTCTCTCTCTCTCTCTCTCTCTCTCTCTCTCTCTCTCTCTCTCTCCCTCTCTCTCTCTCCCTCCCCCTCTCTCTCCCTCTCTCTCTCCTCTCTCTCTCCCTCTCCTCTCTCCCTCTCTCTCCCTCTCTCTCCCTCTCTCCCTCCCCTCCCTCCCCCTCTCTCTCTCCCTCTCTCTCCCTCTCTCTCCTCTCTCTCTCCCTCTCTCTCTCTCTATCTCTCCCTCTCTCTCTCTCTCTCTCTCTCTCTCTCTCTCTCTCTCTCTCTCTCTCTCTCTCTCTCTCTCTCTCTCTCTCTCTCTCTCTCTCTCTCTCTCTCTCTCCATCACCATGGTGGTAGTCGGCTGGTTTTTCGGTCGGCCACCTGACATCATAATAACATCAACTTGATACGATTAATGGTCTAACAAGTGGTATCAATCGCCAATGGGTGATTTAGTTGTGTTCTTGTGGTTTTTTTAATTTTTTTGTGTTGAAATATTGTTTTCTAGCCTAAAAGTGATTTTAATCTTCCTCTTTATTCAAGCTTTTATCTTGTTTAAGGATTAAAAAGTATTTAAAAACTCATTTTTTAACTTGTTTGGATCGAAAATCATTTTTTTAATAGTTCGTCATAATTTTTGGTCATTTTCGGTTATAAAAGTTCACTTTTTGATTGCATGGATTAAAGAGTTTTGATTTTTATGGTTGTTTAGTGTGTGTTTACAACACGACTACACAAAAATCTTGGATCAAAACAGGTAAAAATCGTGTTTTTAGAAGTCATTTTTTATCTTGTCGAGTTCAACCGAATTGTATAAGTATAAAATCGGCAGGGTACCCGACCCGCAAAGCACTGGGTCGACTGACCCGGAACCCACCCGCCCGACCCGGAAACCACCTCACAATACCCGCTCGTTTACCCGACCCGTAAACCCACCCGCAACCCGCCGGTATATACGAAATAGCCCCTCATACTATGTGTCAGATTACGAAAACTACCATAACTTTAAAAAAATTTACAAAATACCCTCTTCCCCACTAGTGGCTGTTAAGCAACGACCATTAGTTTAATTTTTTTTTTTAACAATTTATGAAAAATAGTCATTGAGGTCGGTTGTTACAACGAACGTTAAGTAACGACCGCTAACTTAATTTTATTTTTTTAGCAATTTACAAAAATAGCATTTGGAGTTATCGGTTCGTTTTAGCGTTAGTCCCTCACGCTCCGCAACGAAGCGCGAGTAACCCACCTCGTTTGTATTCAAAAGTAATACCATCGAAAATGTCTTAATAAGCAGTACCGAAATCTCTTTTGAAAAATTGCATCGAAAATTGTATTGAAATTCTAAAAGTCATCTTAAAATTGTACTGCCAACAAAAACTACTACCGAAATTGCAAGAGTAGATAGCATCGAAAGTGAAAGGAAAAATAAAGTACACCTAAAATGAGTAAAAAAGTTCTACCGACTTAGAACAAAGAGTACAGCCAAATGTGTCTTTAATAATCGAAATTGGCACATTTTGAACAAAAGTGATCTCATCTCAATTTGTAGAGTAGTGGTATTTTGATAGCAACATCCACGGATCGATTCCCACCTTAGTCCATTTTTTATGAGAAAAAAATAGTGAAAGATAATAGAAATTGATATTGATTTCATTACATAACAAAACATGTCTATTTATAATAGAACATAGCTTTGGGAATAAGCTACTAAACTTAGATCTAATGGACCTCAAGCCCACAATGGCTTGGGCCAATAATCTATGCGTCTAACACTCCCCCGCAGTTTGAACGGGGTCTTCGATACGGACAAACTGGATGAATGTTGAAGCCGATTCTTCTTCTCTTTTTCTTCTTTGTTGCTCGTTTGCACGGAGATTGACTTGTATTTGACGACATAATTGTATATATTGCTTCGCAGTTTCCTCCATTTTTTATGACGTTTGCTATTTTTTTTACGTCATGGCTTATTTTGCCTTTAGGAGGGAGCGGCAATTTGTTGGACAACTTTTGTTGTCAACGACAATGATCTTCGACAACGAAAACAATTAGATGAGAAAAAAGGGTTGATCTAGGCAACTCAACAATTTTTTTTTGTGTTTTGACGGCTAGGGTTTAGGGTTTATGCATTGAATACGAAAAGTAAAATCCTAAATTAATAAAAACAATAAAGCGGAAAAAAACGAGATCCCTCCGGATCACCGACAAGTAGCCGATGACCGGAGGATAGCAATTTTTATTGGTGGATCTTACCTAGAGCTGTGATACCATGAAAGATAATAGAAATTGATATTGATTTCATTACATAACAAAGCATGTCTATTTATAATAGAACATAGCTTTGGGAATAAGCTACTAAACCCTAGATCTAATGGACCTCAAGCCCACAATGGCTTGGGCCAATAATTTATGCGTCTAACAAATAGTACAATCGAAAATGAGTATCTTAATCGATTTTGGGAGAATCATACCAAGAGTCTACCTAGTTCAGGTGGATAAAGCGTTGTAGTTTGGTTGTATCAACCATGATTCGGATCTTGTTGTGGGCAGATTGTTTTTTTTTTTTGCCTAATTAGTAGTTCACAACCCTTTTGTTGCAAACTAGCTCACACCGTTAGTCCTTGTTAGTTAACGACGGTTAACCGAATTTGCATTTTAATCATATTTTGCATCAACCGAATTTGACTAGAAGGCTTGTCCGAGAACCAGTTAACCGAAAAAAATCTTGTCCGAGAAACAGTCAACCGAGAATAGCGTTGTCCGAGAACCAGTTAACCGAGAATAGTGTTGTCCGAGAAAAATTTGACTGAGGAAAGTTTCATCCGATATCGGGTAGTGTTGCTCGAGATTAGTATTTTCGGTTGTGGGACTGTTTTTTATCTAAACTGTTAACCAAAATCGATCGTCGAATTTGATAACCGAAATTGGCAATTGAAGTTGATCACGTCAAACCACAACACAACTTTATCTCCTTAAGACCGTAATCCTTTCACAACACATCAAATTTAATGGAACCGAAAGATACTTTATCTTCGTGTTCGGATTCAGACGAACAAAAAATGCAAAAGCTACAAAAGCAAGCAAGCAGACAGAAAGAAAATTGCATGAACGGTTTTAGAGCACTCCAAATAAACACCGCGTTTCTCTTAAGGAAAGATTTTCTAAGCTTAAATAGTATTTCCGAAGGTGCATTTGAACGAGCATTTCTACAACTCTTTGGTAAAGAAGCTAGCACATTCAAAGGAACATTCTCTCAGAACATGAATAAACTAAAAAAGCAACTTACTAAAGAAAAACTTCATGTGAATGACTCAAAGACTGATTCAACAGAACTGAAGCCATCGTTTGAAAAGTTCTTCAATCTCGAATTGCAAAAGTCTTTGACTTTCAAAACTAGAGAAGACTTTAAGAAATACACGAGAAAGAAAGCTCAAATTTTCATAGATATAATGATCCGTGATTTGGATTTCATTAAGAAGTATGTGATTGAAACAATACTTGATGAAACAAAGATTGAGAAAAGAGTCAAAGAGAAGCTGTTGTAGACACAAGAAGTTCAGATCAATATCGTTAAAGCATTGAATGTTGATTCAGTCATCATGTAAAACAACAGCTCTAGGAAAGAAAACAGTAGTACATAGACTTCATGTAGCAAAGCAGTGAAGGAAAATTGGATTCTGAAACAAAAGATGTGCATGTAATAAAATACAAGATGTCAAAAGCAAAAGAGAAATGCATGGCATATTTTCGATCTCTTCACTCACACCTTCAGGTTCTTTCTAAAGAAGACTTAAAAGGCACTCGTATCAAACATGGATTCAAACTCTTTGGTCAAGATGATGAGACTTTCACAAGTACAATGTTTCTCAACATGGATCAACTAAAAAAGTAACTTGACAAAGACGAATTTCAAGAGAATGAATCCATGGCTGCCTTTTGGGTGCTCAACAGACAATTTCAGCAGTTCATCAATTCGGAGTTTTCTTTGGATTATGACAGTCAAATGACAAACAAGTACTTTGTTGAATACACTAGAATCGAGGTTAAACATTTCAGAGATACACTACTCCTACATATGGGTAATGTTAAGAAGTCCATTGCTGAAAGAACACGTCACAAAAGACAGTATGACAGAAGGGTGAATGTAAGACAAATACATATGCAAAAGGGAACGGTTGATATGGGTAAAGCATTGGATGCTTGTTTAGTTGTCATAAGAAGCAGTGGGATAAAACCTCGAAAGCAGGATACAAGCAGCAGGTCAGAGAATGATACAGATGCTGGCTGATGATGCAGATATTAGACCTATATATGATGAAGAGCCAATGGTTGAGGTACATATGGCTGCTGAAGGTACTATATTTGCTACAGGACAACAACACACTGAGCAATCTGAATTCAATAATAAAGGAGGGGTTGACCAGGTTGTTTAACTATGTCAAGTTAAAAGTCCTTTGCTTGATCCATCACTTGATAACAAGATAATTCAATTTTCAAACCAATCTCTCGAGTCTGAAAATATTTGTCTCAAAAATACCATTGCCCAATTTCAAAAAGATTTTTCAAAAATGGAAGCACATTGTATCGCTCTTGAACTTAAATATCAAAATCAAACTTTAAAATCAAGGCAACATGGTCAACTTTTGAAAGAAAAAAGTAATTAAGCCAAAGTTAAAAAATGACATACATGTAACTGAATCAATCAACACTGAATTGGAACTTAAAGTGGCTAAATTACTTAAGGAAAATGAGCACGTAAAAGCTCAGATTCACGAAAAGGTGTTTGCAACTGCACCGTTGAAAAACAAATTAAGAAAGGTAACAGGAAATATTGTGGATACTAAGTTTGCAAAACCATCAATCTTGGAGAAACCGCCTTTACAACCACTCAGAAACCAATCAGTTGCTAGATAACCAACTTTTTTTAAATCTGAACAACCTTAATTTTCAAAATCACGGTTTGCCTCCCAAGTTGATGTGAAAAATGATTTGTCAAAACCAGTCACTCTACATTATAGGCATAAAGTTAGAGAATATGCGTTGGCAAAACCTCATCACGTGATTGCATCCAGCGAATCTAAGAATAGTTCAAAAAATATGTCAAGATCAAACCCAAATAAATTTTTTAGTTTAAATGACATAGTTCATAATCACTATATAGAGGAAGCTAAGAAAAAGGCCAAACTTCAAATAAGAAGTAGGAATTCAAAAACTAGTGTGATGCCTTCTACTAGATTACAAAACACTGCTAATAGTAGCAAACCAAAACCTAGGAGCACTAATCATACAACTAGGAATTGGCCTGCATCTATGCGTAGTTGCGTAACGAAAACCGCGGTACCCATAGTAGATCACTCTAGGTATTCTAGAACATTTTCAGACTCTAAACACTTTGTTTGCTTAACATGTCACAAATGTGTCTTTAATGCAAATCATGATGCTTGTATAACAAAACTCCTGAAAGAGGCGAATTCTCGTTATAAGGTACAATCCCATAAGACAACCAAGAGATACATAGCCGTAGAATAGAAAAGTGATGCTAAGAAACCCGAAAGACGGATCTCTACAGGTCAAAAGTTTTCTCCAAAGAAGTCTTTCGTTGTGTACGAGAAAACAACAACTCCTAGATCTTGTATTAGGTACTGGTAGAATTTTTTACTTATGTTGGTCTTAGATGGATTCTCATGGGAAAGACTGTTGGAACTTGCCTCAACTCAAATGATAGTGCAATACCATTAGGAAAGGAAATATGTACTCCTAACACTATTATTTGTGCAAACTCTTCTTCTTTGAGTGCATGTACTTCAACGGCTTCCGAACCCATTTCTTCAAAGGGTTCATCTACTGTCAATATATTATCATCTTTTTCTTTGTATAAACATTCTATATTTAATTATTTTAGAAAATGTTTTTGAAAAACAAAATACAAAAATATAAAACCAAGAAAAGAAAATAGAAAAATAGAAAAACTTTCAAAAACAAAAAACAAAATAAAAAAAATACCAAAAATACCAAAAAGAATCTTCTCGACATGTCTCTTGGAATAGATAACATTTACGTACCTACAAATGTCAATTAACATTGACACGGGTGTGTAAATGAAGTTCGAGCAAGAGTTTAAGTGCTTTCAAAACATGTCATTTATAATTTTCTCAATACCTTGTGTACATTTCAGTACATAACCCGGACTTCAACGTAAACGAAGGTGTACGTTTCAGTGCACTTATCATTAACAACAAAAAGAAAAATCTTTTCGGTCTTGAGCATCTTAATCAAAACATTCAAAGTTTTAAGCTCGAGACACCATGGCTTACAGTTACTTGAGACTATAATCCAGACCCGAATGTCACAGGGGAGTGTACGCCTCAGTACACTTACTCCAAGAAAAAAAGAGAAATCTTTTTTCATTGGTTTGTAAAACTGTTGAACACAATTTTTCAAGAAGAACTTTTATTGTCAAATTCTTTTCATAATAAGTGGTATCTTTCAAAATTACGTGTTCAACACTCCCTTCCTCAAATAATTTTATAAATGGGTCAATTTCTCGAAAATGTCTTTTCATGTGGATCAATTTTTGAGGGGGAGATTTTAAAACCAAAAGCCTTTTAATATTGTTGGACACATCTCATAAAAGTCAAATTTTTATGTATCTAAAACATTCAGTGGATTTCACAATAGGGTATCCTATTGTCAAATCACACTATGAACTCACTAGGAGTTAAGATGCAATTCATGTGTTCCATTCCTCAACATATTTGTGGTGTCATATCATTTTTTACACATTGTGTCAAATTTTTATTAAATGGTGTCACACATATATTGTTGAGGGGGAGCAATTAGAAAAATATTCCATAATTCATGCTTAAACATTTTTCTCCCCACAAGCTTCTTAGAAAATGTTATTTTAATCAATTGGTATTGCAAATTCTAAAAGATTTATTATCTTCATTAAGGGGAGAAATGTGATTAAAATGTGATCAAGAAAAATGTGATCTTTAAGACTCAAAGTGCAACTGTTGCCTTCATGTGCGAAACAATTTTGAATCTCGATGCACATGTGTAGGGGGAGTATTTGAAAATAATGAAACTCTCAAAGTGTTAACGTTTTGATTTATATCAAACACTTTGATTGATTTTTAAAGAAGGTTTTATGGTTTCGATCTATATACCCAACAACCAATTAACTTAAGACGTCGATGAAGTCATAAGGTGGTTAAGGTTAGGTATTAGTCCTATGATCCAACCAGAACCAGAAGGATCTACCCATGGACATTCCATAGTTAGATTAGAAGTCCTTAGGTAAGATTTGGAGATGAATGAGAAAAGGGAATAATGTTGACTAAGGCATGAGCTAGCACTGGAACAATCACAACAAGGTGTTAGTAATGACGTCTTGGTAAACATTAAAGGGGTTGAAGAATGAAAAAGAAATGTAAGGATAAAGGGTGAAAAGAAACAAGTCCTCCATACAATTTAGGCAGAAACCGGGTCAATACATAAACTATCAGAATCACAAAGATGATGTCTGGTATTGAAGAAAGTCATCATGGACCTAGTGATGCAATGCACAACCCTTCCTAACCATTCAAGTTTCACTCAAAAGATACTTGTCTCATTTGTCACGAAGATTAACACGTTATCCATTAACTTTCTCACTCCGAGTTAGGTTATATTCATAAGGTGGCAGTCCGCTCAAGCCTCCGATCACTAAAACCAAAGTGAACTTATCGAGTCTAGAGCCAAGAAAGATCAAATATATAAATCTAATTAGGACACAATTCATGTAAAACATATGTCGTTCTTCAATAAGAACACAAGTCATAACAATAGAGTCCTAGACATCCTTGTGATGTTGCCAGAACATTTAGAGTGACACTCTTTAGTATTTCACATGGACGAATGTAAATCCTTCTAATGTCAACATCAAACAGCACTGGGTAGGTGACTTGCAAGATTCTATAGGAATCAAACTTGTGTTAACTGGAAATTCAATGTGATCCAATATATGTGAATTGACGACTCAATCAATGAAATAGTAATTCAGTGATTCACTCTTACTGTTCTAATAATAGCAATACTATTAGTGAGACAGTCTGTTTTGAGGCGTTCCGGTAAAGAGAATGAGCACGTACGATGAATATAAAGCATCTGCGTTAGAGGATCTAACACTTTGTGTCACACCCTATCTGAGGCGGAAACACGAGATCTAACAGACAGGATCGTCATAACACATTGATATAAGATAATAGAGAATTCAGTAATAAAAAGATCAACATAAATATGTCATGACGACTCCCGACACAAGCGGAGACTTGTATCGTAGATAGTCAATACCACGACAACATAGCCACATTGTCATAATAATCCCTCAACTCGGGACAAGTATAATTAAATCAAATAGTCAATTTAAACATAAAAAGAATAAATGCAGAATACATAGGATAAGTAACCCACAAGGGTTACATCCTAAGTCTCTCTAAGTAATGCGTGAAGGCCTTATTCCTCCTTAGGCACAATAAGTTGATTACCTAAAAATAAATACTCAAAAACGTCAACATAATGTTGGTGAGCTCGTAGGTTTAAGTACTAAACCCATTTGCTGCGCATATAGTTTAAGTAGGACAAAAGTGAGAAGATATGCATATACAAGCATTAAGTGATAATACACATCATCGAATCACATAATAAACTCAAAAAATAATGGGTACATCTTCCCTTAATATATTGGGCGCCTCTACCCAAAGATATAATAGGCGCCTCTTCCCGAAGGTAAGTTATTTCTCGCAATTTAAGCACAAAGTAACGCACATATAACAATATAAACGCACATATTGTCCAAGTATGAAATGGTGTAGCACAACACAAAATATTTAAAATATCATTTGAGTATCATTTTTCCCTAGGAAAATATAAGTAAAAAGGGCTACGAAAACTCACCTTAAGCAAAGCGGTGAATCGGAAATGAATCAACAAGTGAAGAACGAGCACAAAAGTCCTAAACGCGACCTAGTTGAAATATAGTGCGCTTTAGGTGCAAGCAAACGATAGTGAAACGATGCATATGCGACTTTTATAAAGTTAATATCACCCGAACATGTTTGCGTTTTAGTTATATGAGTCAAAACATGATCTCGTAAAAGTTGTATAGTTTTATTAAGTTTCGACGCTAAAACAAAAATTACTCCCTCCGTCCCATATTAAATGTCCACTGTTGACTTTTTAAGTATTTCTTTTTCAACTTTAACCTTAAATATATTTGTTTGTGTTACGTAATTTTTGATGAAAGTTATACCAACGAAAAATACATTTAAAACTTAATTCATTCATATCTTTTTCATCAAATATTACATAACAAAAAAAAAATATTTAAAGTCAAAGTTGGAAAAGAAAGACTTTGAAAAATCAAAGTGGACATTTAATATGGGACAGAGGGAGTACTATTTTTGCCCAATGTTAGAAATCTCACACAAAAATCGGATTTCTAAATATTTCCGCTAAACTTAAATTTCGCCCAAAACACGCTAAGCGACCTACCAAAAGTCTAGTTACCATTTTTATTCATCGTCTTATACATTACGAGTATTTCTATGTTACTAAGGTTAACAAATCCTATCTCGCTTACTTAATAATATTTTTGAAAGCTTCCGGCGCGCAGGAAAAATATATAAGTGATACTACAATATTTGTTAAAGGTTTTATCGCTCATTCGGACTCTAAACCGCCCAAAAACCTCTTTTTAAGTTTCAAACAGCTCACTTTTATTAGCCAAATTTGTTGGGAATTAAGGGCTTCTACAAGTTTCTACTGCTGGTTCAACTTAGTACTGCCAAGAAAAGACTTAGTACTGCCAAGCTAAGTTAGTACTGTTAGTGTTATAGTTAGTACTGCCAGTAAAAAATGTTAGTACTGTCAGTTTATTAGTACTGCTAGTTATAATAGTTAGTACTGTTAGTTAAAATAGTTAGTACTGCTTATGTGATATGCATGCGATATATTAGGAATAGATATGCATGATCACGTAACGCGTTTTGTAAGCCCATTAGGGTTTCTTTGGTGTATAAAAGGAACCCTACGACATAGATCTAGATATCAAGTTTTATATAGTTTTCATAGCAAATATAGTTAGTTTCAAAGTTATTCTGTAACTTTGATTGTGTTTAATATATTGAAAGTTTAGCAAGATCTTGTTTTACTGTTTCATTCTTCTTCTTAGTATTACAAGCTAGATTCCGCATAGTTTGTAGTATTTACAATCTTAGTTTCTACTATAGTTGTTTTGGATCTATCCAACACAACTAAGCTTTAACAAGCTAAGTAAGATCTATTCAAGTGGGATCAACAAAATTCAAGAAGAAAGTTTATAAAATTTCCAGATTTTAGTCCAACTTTACAAGGGCGTAACTCCTTCGTTATAAGGATTTATGGAATGGCCAAAAGCGACGTTTCAAGGAAAAATCACGTTTTACAAGTTTTCTCTTATGAGTTTCACCCCACTAAGACCCGAAACAGGTCAAAAACACGAAAACGTAAACTGGACAAAATGTATTTAAAACCGTTTTGATGAAAAAGTTACTTGTTTTTACCCGAACTTCATTTGGTCATAACTCACTCATTTTAAGTCGGATTTTAACAAAATTTATATCCACGCATTCGTATTTAGGTATACTATCATATTTTTTAAGTTTCGGCTACTCAAAATAAATTTAACCACCTTTTATACCCCATAGAAAATTCGGGCAGATTGTATTTATTACCAAAACTACATCAAATATTTAGCCGCAAACAACAACAACTTCATTACTAGCCTAAATTCCTTCCATCAATTGATACCAACACTCAAACAACACCAAAACTACTAGTAACATTTATAATCCCAAATCTTAACCTAGAAATTCAATATCAACAAGAATGAGTTCAAGAACATAATAAAGTTATACAAACTTTAAATCTTGCTAGTTTATTTATAAAATCATTTCACACAACATATGGGTGATATTTTGAAAGATGATGCATAGATCTAATGAAATATGTAAGAAGAAATGAAGGTGTGAAGTTGAAAATGCTTACAAATAAGAAGATGTAAGATTAGAACCCTAGATCTTGAAAAAACTTGCAAACCCTTGAAATAAGTACCAAGAACACACTAAACTAATCACCCTTAACACTTTATATTCTTGGAAAAATGTTGATTAAGATCAAAACTAGTGGTGGTGTGGTGGTGGTGTTTGGCCGCAACAAGAAAAAGAGAAGAGACATGGAGAAATTTTGTGTGTGTGTTATGAGAAGTGAAACCCTAAGATGTGTATGATGAGGTTTATATAGTATCTTTTCTAGGGTTCCATAAGTTTGAGTTGTCAATACCCACACTAAGTTGGGTTAGTGTGTGTGTCGTAGGTTATGAGCCAAATAGGAGGGGGTGTTGCACAATTTTATGAGCTAGTAGACAAGACTTAACCATGGCTAGGTGTTTTTGTGTGTGTAGAATTGAATGAAATGAATAATATCCTTTATGTATACACACTAGCATAAAAGAATCCTAGGATATGGCGTTTAAGTCTTACACAAGATAAAATGGGTTAGAGATTTTCACGGGATTGTACAAGGAAGAAAACAATGAGATTAGGGACCATGTACTAGGAACGAATAAGCAAAAATTAAGCCATGTGGTGTGTTGGGTGTGTGGGGATCGGTCGAACAAGCATCTAAGGGAGGGGAGGGGAATTTATTTTGAAATTAAAATTTTTAAATCATGCATGAAATGTTTAGTTATTATTTTTGGTGGGAACATATATGTATATATGTGCAAATGCACATGCAAAAATGCACTAGTAAGCATTTCATGAATCTCGTAAAATAAAAGCACACGACATATGAAAATATGTCCTAAAGACGTTACGCGTTAGTCCTGAGTAGACTACATTTATTCGAAAGTCAGAGCGCATCCGAAGACGGTTTTGCCAAAACGCTGTAAAAATCTAATAGTTTCATGTTAGGTCAAATATTCACATAATTAAAATAAACGTTCAAGTAGATAGATAAATAATAATCAGAAACTGTCGGTTTCTACACTTTGAGCTGGAAACCCTGTCAAGGAGGTTCTTTTAATGAATCTGCCTGATCACTGGTACAATATCTATACTCTGAAACGGTCCTCACAGAACCGGAGGTTAAAGTAACCGAAATTCGACGAATGACAAAGACATGATTCGTCCATAACTGTTGTTTATTGCTAACCCTTATAAATTCAGGATAAGTCGATGGCGTTACTACCTCACTCCAGCTTCGTCAATACCACATTCTCATACTCATACAACAAAGTTAAATATATGATGAAAGCTCAAGTACATGTCATAATACTCTTACGCTATTATGATTATCAAAATATTCCTCAAAGACAACAAGAACTTCAAAGTCAAACAAAGAACTGTTATGACAAAGGAGATTGTTAGCCTTGATGAATTAGGGGAGATTGCATGCTTTCAAGACAAGTATGAGCATGTCGGTCCAAAGCACAAGATGATTAAGAAAGTCAAACAAGTTTATTCAAGACAAGGAAAGATTCAAACGATGAAAAACTCTAAGTCAAAAGAAAAAGGCTCAAGATTAAAGATTAAAACATGCAGGAACAAGCCATTACCACCAATGAAAGACAAAGACATAAGACCAGAAAAAGGCAAAGCATTTAAAGTCAAACCAAGATAACCTCTACATTGGGGGAGATTGCTAGCCTTAGAAATAATAAAGTCAAATAAGAATGTATTCGGTTATTTTAGTCAGTTTCGGTCTTAGTTTGTAATAGGCTAGTTGGGTTTTACGGGCTTGGACTTTAAGCTAATATTGTTCATGTTTCGGGCCTTAAGCCCAACAAAAGCCAAGCCCAGTCGATGTAGAAAGCCCATACGCCTCATTTAGGGTGTGACACCGATAAATACCTCTCTCCTTGCATGGAGAGGGTGTTGGATGTTTTGCTTGTTTTATGAGTTATAATATTCCACGACCTTTCTTCCTTTTTCTCTCTAATTTCTATCATCACTCTCTCTCTATCTAATCGAAAATACATTTACGGTATTCTTATATTGTTCATGTAGTGTTTATGTGTTGTGGTATGGATTAGTTATTGGGATAACACCACTTTTATATATTTTTGTCATGATATTTCTTGAAGTTGGAAATATATATTGCACTCGTTTTTGTAGCAAGTCACCATAGCTCGATTCCTTGGTACCCTCAAACGAGGGGAGCACACATCAAGGGGGAGCGTTTATTCCGTCGAATTATTATTTTCGCATCGATGACGTCTTTTTGATTCTACAAAAAGGGGGAGAAATGAATCACTAAAAACTTGTTTAAATATATTTTTACATATAATGAGTTTATATCTTGTATCATCAAAAAAGGGGAGATTACTAATACAAATAATGTCTAAAAACGTTATTGATTGTGTTGTAGTGAGGATTTATTTTAGTGTATTCAAATTTTACATTTATATTTTGCCGACTTTACCTAAAACAACACTTTAACGGGCAGTGTACCCGATCAGATGTAGCTTCGTTAGTAAGTAGGGTGTCGATCACTAAGAGCGAGAATGTTAATCTATAGTTCTATCAATATTTTGGTTAACTAAGCTAAGTTAATTTAAACTATGTTAATTCTATTCTATGTTAAACCTATGTTAGTCTTAATTCTAATGGATAAAGGGGGGGGTTAGTCTGAGAGACTGGTACATGTTTGGTGGTAAATTAGATCAAATTAAAACACAATAACACACGCAAGTAGATAGACAAAAGATAGAAAAACAGTCTAGCCAAATATAAGAAAACTGTATTAACCATGATTAATCTAATTAAAACGTTGGTTTGTTTATTTAGTGTAATGAGTGCTTATCTCGAGGCGGCATATCATTCCAAGATTTAGGCGGTATTTCTTCCTAAAACCTAGACACGTAGAATTCTGTCAAAATTAAACGCATCCGCATAAAGCATCCTATTTGCTGATTATAATCTATCTTAGGAGATTAATAATGGTGATCTTATTAAACCCTAGCTCATGGAGACTTTACCAACTTACTGCTTCATGGCAATTTATATTCTAGTAGTCCACTGTCCAAGTCTTTACCAAAGGAATCAGTACGTTATTTGTTGATCCTAGTCACCTGCTAGTCCAACTTGTTCACATAAACCAATGGTAAAGATAGGGAATTAATTATGATCCTATTGTTCTAGATATATAAATCACCATATGGAGAGCCATCTCGGCATCTAGCTAACTTGGTCGGTATCACTAGATCCAGTTCAATGATAAGTCGCATACAAAATTACGTAAACAAGTATGAATTGATAAACATAAACAAACAATCAATGATAAATTAAGCATTCGATATAAACAAACCAAACATTTAAATCTTTATAATCATGGCTAATACCCAAGGGTATTAGCCCTTAATCATCGTAAGCAATACAAAAGTAATAATCCAACCAAGGTAAACTAACCAAGTTAAATGAATGATACTAAAAATCAAACGATTACTAGAGTATAGGAGATTACAAGGTGTTTCCTATGGAATTAATAGCTTTGCTTGACCTCTTGACCTCTTCTGCTCTTCTTGTCTTTTGAAAATTGACTTTTGTGGTTAGGGTATCGAAAATATGATCAAGCACACCTAAAACTCGTTTTTAGGTCTTCTATTTATAGTGTTTGGAATTTGGTTGATACGGCATATCGGTTGAGGTGAATACGGTTTCTTGGAGTAGGGACCACGTTCAATATCTTCTAGAATATTTTATTACTATATCTTAGATACGGCGTATAGAAGTCTTCTAGATACGGCGTATTGAGCTTGAATTCTTTGTGGTTTCTTGTGAAGTGCAGGCACGGATACGTCGTATCTTCCTTGATGGATATGGCGTATTGGATGTCAGAACAATATTCTTCATATTTCTTCGTTTAAGCTCAAGAGTGCGTGCCTTTTAGCTAATTTTCACAAAGTACTTCATAATTACTGCAAATCTTAAATATAAACGATTAAGTAACAATTCTTGCAATAATTATACAAAATGGGTAATTTACATGGGATAAATGATGCTATAAAAGTGACGGTATTTGATGTCATCAAATATCCCCCCACTTGAATCCTACTTGTCCTTAAGTAGCCTTTAGAAATTTATGAAAATGTATCCCTAAGGATTTTTCCGTTAAGATTAATTACTAGTACACAACCAAACACCTCACGAAATAGGTAGATGAAAACACTCAAATCACTCGACTAATCTATATGGTAACATGTAACTAATTCGCTCAATTGCTCGGTCGTGACGAGTATTCTATCATAGGCTTGTCAAGAATACACATCTCAACCACTAGAGCTAAGGAGTAACAAGTTTATAAAGGTAAATTAGGTTTATTTTAAAAGGCTTAAAGGGTTTGATCACTCTTTCTATTCTCTAATCGATACCAATATTCCAGAAAAGGTGACAAAGACCATACATACACACCCATAACGATAGGATAAACACATATGACTGCATTCAAACCTTAACTCGAATAAGATAAAGAATAGGACTAGTAGTGATATAGGATATGGTGTCACACCCCGTAATTTTTTTTAAATATCATCGTTGACTTTTTCGTACTTTAGCTTGAGTTCTATGATTTTGTGAAATTTTGCATTTAATCGGGGAGTTAACCCACGTATATCTGAGAATCATTACCAGAAGCATTCCGGGTTGCCAATTAATGTAGTCTTTCGAAAGATGTCGCGTTTTTATGTTTCAATTAGATATTTAAATTTTCGTGTTTTCTTTTTAAATATTGCGCATTTTTCATTTTTCGTGTAAACCGTAATCGATATTTGAAAAATATCAAAGCATAAAATAAAATATCTAAAGTCTTAGGATTCTCTTTTTCATAATGAAAATTCAAAATTTCAAAAATCCCCTCCCCTTGGTCGTTTGATTCCATCCGCCACCCCAACACCAACACACCACCTTAGTTTTAGCATTTGTGTTCCCTTGATATTTTAAGGTCATAGGATTCTATATTTTTGAAAGTTATAACATGTCTAGATGCATAATCATTTTTCCTTCATTCTCATCTAAATATCTCTTTTTCTAGAAAAACACACAAAACATTTTTCTTTCCCCTCTCCCCTCTTGTTCGTCCAAAACCAACAATACACACAAACACACACTTAAAATTTTGATCAAGATCATTTGAGGACAAAGATTATTCGGGGTTGATTCATTTAGTTATTTGGGTATTTAGAACATCGTTTGGGGTGTTCTTTAATCTTTGATCATCTTCTAATCCATCATTTTTGTAAGTTCATCCTTTTCATAATATTCTTGTACTTCCTTGATCCTTGTCACTCGAATAAGCTAGTTGTACAAACCGTTTCATAAAAATCAAAGTTTTCAACTTTACACAGCCTTAAAAAGGGTGTGTATTTGGTTTGACATATGTAAAAGAAACAAAGAGGAAGATTGGTTGTGTTGTCGTGGTGGTACCTTTGTAAAGAAATAATTTCTAAAAGCTTATTTGCTTATTTTTAGCTTATAAATAAGCTCGCGTGAGCTTATTTGTGCTTATATGCTCGTCAAACTTCATAAAGAGCTATAAAGGTTCGAACTTTATGCTTATTTGAATAATGTCTTATCATTTCAACTTATTTTTGGAGCTTATTTGACTTCTAAATAAAAGATTAAGCTTATTGGACTTAATAAATAAGCCCATATAAGCTTATTTCCCTTTCGTGGGCCTCGACCCAACAACCAAGCCAAAACCATAGCTATAAGCCACGGCTTGGCTTATTTTGGCTTATTATTTTCTTATTTTCTTATTGGTTTACTTGTCGGACTAGTTTGAGTTTTATTGTATTTCAAATCATTTGTTTAGGCTTATTGGGCCTAAAAGCCCAATAAGGTTCCATTGGATTTCGGCTTATTTTCATTAAGGGTTTATTGCTTATTTTTAAGCTTATAAGTTAACTTATTAATACTTATATAACTTATCTATATCTAAGCGTTTTGAATATATATAGTTAAAGTGGAAAATAAATTGTTTGATTAGCGTTTGGATAAAAAGTAGAGTTTTGGCGTTAGTCGAAAAGTATGAAATATTGTTGAAAGTGGTTTTTGATTAAAGTCTATGACTTTGGAAACGAATATATATACGAACGGGGTCCATTGCCGGAAATTTTATAAAATTTTTTATACTTTGAAATTATTTTGAAAACTTATTTTCTTCAACTCTCGACAAAAGAGGGAAAAGGAAGGAAAACATATTATTTATTTTTTATAAATAATAAATAATGTTCATATTTAGATTTGTTAAATAACTTAAATACATATTTATATAAACATTCCAAGTATTTTCTTTAATATCGACAAAAAGACGAAATAATAAATATTATTATTTTAATACCCGACTAAAAGACAAAAAATATAAATTTTATTAATATAAATTTTTTATTACTTACTATGTAAATTAAAAACATAAAAATATTTATATCAAAGACATCCTAGTTATTATTTTGGGTTACCAGGTAAACTGCCGAAACTTATTTACTTTCGTTATTTTTCCTACTATGTTATATATTTAGTATTGATTATCGTAATACGTATTATCGAGTCAAAACCACTACGACCACCATACAACTAACGTTATTCAAAACTTCTTTCGTAAATAAAGTACAACTACTTTCGAGAACCTTACACATCTACATAATTTCGCGTTATATCAATTCTGAACCAAACCCGTTTATTATTAGGTCGAGACCTAGCATAGTTGTGCATCCCCGCGTGATCATTCATTTTAGATGCTTTACTTCATCGTTTAGTGTGAGTTCATAGCCCCACTTTTTCTACTGTTTTACTTACGTTTTATAACATTTGGGGTGAGAACATTGTTTGCTTTTCAAAACTGGACACAAGTACCTTACGTGAGATTTTTCCTGTTTACGTTTTGCTTAAGTTTTGCGTTGAAACCACTACTACTGCCCATTTTATAATGAACCATTAATTTCTTGACCGACTGTAATGGTTAAGTGAGCGCGAGTGTTATAAATAGATATATTGGGACTAATTATCCTTATTCGGGTAAGTTTTGTTTACTAGTTTCGGAGGTGCCGAACTAACGGATTATAACATGTTGAATTTTTGTTTAGGTTATCTTTGGTCGGATACCTGTTTGGGCAAGATTTACATTACTTGGCATGATTATATATGCTGCTTTCGTTATTAGCTTCGGTATCATGAGCTTAGTGCAACGTAAATGTTTTCCATGTGAAATTGTATATGATATAATTGTCACATCCGTTTCAAATCTTGTGGTCCACCTTATTACATTTAAACTAAACCTATGAATTCACCAACTTTTGTTGATGTTTTAAGCAATGTTTTCAGGTGCTTAGCTTGGATATCTGTTCAATGTGCTAGTTGAGGTCTTCCTTCTATGTGACAGCCATTTTCAAGACTTCTGATTTATCATGCTTGTTAAACTTTTATCAAACTTTATTTACGCTTCCGAAACTTTTGAAACCTATTTTGAAATGATTGTAAGACTATTCATTTTATAAATGTAACAAGTATGATTTTCCAAAACGTACCCTTTAGAGGTCATTCTTTGTACCTTGTGATCGTGATATCCATATTACGTCACGCTCCTAGCTATCTATCGATAGTACCCTATTTGTGGGTGTGACAGATTGGTATCTAGATCCAGGGTTATAAAGAACCAGGTAGTATATACTAGGTCTAGTCTATAACCAGTATGTGATCCTTACGTGCCTTATCTTTACCCATACGTGCATTTTCTTTTAACTTATATGTGCATTACTATTGGCTATACTTAAGTTATTTTGCCTTGCGTTTACTTTTGCATTGCGCATATTTTACACTCGTTTTATATAAAGGTTATTTATATAAATACTAAAAAAAAATTCTTAGAGATTGTGAGTGAAACAATGGTCTCGTTGATGAGGTGTCATTTTATATACTATTTCAGGGTCATTTAACCCCTTAAATCATGCTAATATTCCCAGATTATGGGCTTAATCTTTTTTTCCCAGGTTTTTAGCACTTGGATGGCATTTGGAGGAAATACACATGACTTAGGCTTCTTTAGAGAAGAAACGGACAAGACTACGAACCTACACCAAATCTCTTGAAGAATCGTGCTCACAGAGTGTGGAGATGGCGTCGCACACATAAAGCAACGCCGTCACGATCTTTCTAGTGACGGCGTCAGAGAATTGACAACGACATCAGGACGTAACCGACCTAAATCAGATCTAGAAGATTCTACCTTGTGATGGCATCGCGACTATAACTGGACGCCGTAGCGACGATTTCTCTATATATAGAAAACCGAATTTAGGGTTTTAAGTGTGTAACTTTGTATAACTTTTAGGAGTCGAACTCTAAGTATTTTGTCATCTTTTAGGCTGTCTTTAGGGCTTCAAAACCCTATTGTAACTGAACTTAATCCATGTTTTAATCAAGTAAGATTGTTTATCTTTAATCATTCAATATGTCTATGTGTTGTTTGATTGATCTATGTTCTTTCTTTCTTTATAACATGTTAGGCTAAACCCTCCCTTGTATTTACTTATGATTGCATGAAAGTTAGATTGTAGATCCTTTTACTGTTGCTTCTTGTGATGAATGTGCGCGTTATGCTTTAGAAAACTAGCCATAAGATATTAAATTGGCATAGACGTCTAGGGAAACGCGAGAAGTGTAGAAAGGATACCATCAGTAATAGTCTTCATACTACCTTACCTCTAATATGGTTGATCCCTCTTAAGATATTTCAGTTGCATTTAATATACTCTTAGAGGCCTTGTAATACTATTTATACTACCTTACTTGTGCGTTGCCTTAACGAAATATTAAATAGACGGCAGGTTCGTGTAATTCGTTCATGACTTAGGAAATACTTACATAGACCATCACGAGTGTGACAAGGCAACATGATTAGCAGAAGCAATCTAACGAGTAATGCATGATTAAGTAAATACACTATCTTATCATAAAGTTATCACTAGTAGTATAGATTATATTTAGTTTAATTAATTAGTTAATCAACTAACCTCTCAAACCATTGATTTTATCTGTTTTTTATAAAATATAAAAATACATAAAGAATCTCCTTTCAATGTCGTAGATCTCGGCTAAGCCTTATTCAAGCCTTCCCAACCTATTCCCCTAGAGAACGATAACAACCCTCAAGTCTTGCCTATACTACACTACAACGATTAGGTACACTACCTAGGGAGTTGTAAAACTTCGTGTAGAAGTCTTTATGACAACCGCACACATCAAGTTTTTGGCGCCACTGTGTGGGGAATAGTTAGGTTTCGAATTTAGTTTAGCTTAGTTCTACTCGCTTGAATCCTTTCAAGTGAGATTTTATTTTTGTTATATTAGCTTTCTTGTAGTCTATCTTTTCTTTGTGTTATTTATTTCGTAAATCATTCTCTTCAACCACCATAGGAGACGCGAATCCTATCCGTACTCTTAGAGATTACATTAAACCTAGCCATGATGGCTATAGGAACACCATTGAGCTCCTTGAAGGGAACAATGTGGTACCTCTTCGATCTGACACCATATGGTTGTTGCAAAATGGATGCTCATTCCACGGACTTCAGTTCGAGGATCCAAACCAACACCTCAAGGATTTCTTAAAACTTGTGGACTCATTTGACCTTGATGGTGCAAATAAGGAAAGAACGCGCCTGCGTTTATTTTAATTTTCTCTTCGCGATCAAGCTAGCAATTGGCTTGAACGTCTTCTACAGGATCCATCTCCACATAGGAGGATCTTACTACTCATTTCCTTGCTCAATTCTTTCCATCAGGAAGGACCGTAAAACTCCGCAATGATATCCTGATGTTCTAACAACATCAAGGAGAATCTCTCTCAGAAGCATGGACTCATTTCAAGGACTCACTCCAAACAGTCCCTCATCATGGCATCGACCTTTGGCTCCAAGTCTAAACTTTTATGACCATGTCACTCCCGCCACAAGGTGAACCATTGACCAATCGGCCGGTGGTAAGCTTCATGACAGAAACACTGAAGAATCCTGGGCATTATTAGAGGACCATGCCCTCTATGACAACGAAAGTTGAAATGACCCAAGGGAATTTACTAAGCCGATCAAGGCAATCTCTTCACCTCAAGATGTCCCGAGTACATCTGACCGCCGCCTCATCGAGCTTGAAATTCAAGTCCAACACTTGATGGAAGTTCACATTGCTCCTATGCAACCTACTCAAGTGAACAAGATTACTTCTTCATGTGAGATCTGTAGTGGTCCCCACGACACTCAGTACTACATGGAAGATCCCGAACAAGCTTTTGTTGAATATGCATCCTTGCATACCGACGAAGCGGGAGGTAAGTGGTACACTTTCAAGCCCGAGCAAAACAATCTTGGTGACACCTACAATCCGTCATGGAAAAGTTACCCAAACCTTAGGTGGAGCAACCCCAAAACTCTCAAAATAATTTTTCAAACCCACCTAACTGGTTTCAGCCAAATGGTTCGTTCGCGAACCATTCCTTCAATAACAATCCTCAAAGTTTTAACAATCAATGAAATCTTGAAGGATTGGTGTCCAACTTCATGGAATCTCAAGACGCTAGATTGTCCAAGTTTGAAGCCGATTTCAAACAACAACAAAGCAAGATGACCAACAAAATCGACACAATATTGAAGGCCATTACCGATCAAATGGCTGGAACACTCCCTAGCGATACGGTTAAGAACCCAAAACTGAATGTTAACTCTACCTCTCCAGTTTCGTCTGCCCGTTCTTACCCAGTAGAGACCCCCAATGCTCAACCCGAATCCATAGCTCGATCAACGCTATCACGATATGTCTCGAGCGGCTCGGAAAACAAAAAAATGAAAAGCCAAAAGAAGAGGAACAAGAAGAGAAGGATGACCCGGAAAACATAAACACCAACCCTTCCTCACCAAAGGGATGACGGTGACGTAATATTTATTAAAATAATTAAGCAGGATGATGATTCGCACATAGAGGAACCCGAAGTGGGTGAAAACTGATGTGTTTTAAAAGCTTTAAATTTATAATGACTGAAAATACCAATTTTATTATAAGGAAACACACGGGTAAAGTATAACCCACATATGTAGTATAATCTTTAGGTAAGACCACGTCGTACACAGGGATTTGCGTAGTGTCAAATAATCAGCTAAAAAATAAACTTTAACAAATGTGAGAAATATGACTACTCGGATAATTTCATATAATTCATAAGCAATGGTAATAGTTACGATCTTAAACTTAGGACTTTAATTTATAAAAAGTATTTTCTTGTCAGAAAACGTTTTCACAAATTAACTTGTTTAACTTAAGACTTATGTTTAGCTAACTCAATCTGTTGTGTCACTCAAATAATCCAGTTACTAATATGTTAAATCTCTTTTTGTTTATTAAATAACGTAAGTGGATTTCTCATCACATACGATAAAGATCGTAGACAAACCTTTAAAACTATATAAATCGCAACGGGTCTTTAGACCTATACCGGTGTGAGTATACAATCAAAGTTGACAAGATAAGACACAATAGGATTATAACAAAAGCTTAAGATTTACATGATCGTAATTATAGCAAATGCTTATTCATTATATTATTTTCACCGAGTAGTCATGAGAGATTTAGCCTCTCATGGCTATGAAGTTCATAACAAGATTAAATTGATAAACAAGATACATACTGTAACCAGGTAAGAGTATGGATCAAAACTTTCCCGTAACAAGTATGGAATCTAAGTACACCCTCTTATTCTTAGAACTATGACATTGTTCTTCATTGTTCTTCTTGATTTGATCTTGAACCTTCAAAGTTTTATGGTGTTTAGGGCTAGGAAAAGGTTAGAGAGGTTTAGGATATTTTAAGGAAAAGGGAGAGTGTGTGAGAAGAGAGGAGATAGACAGTGAGTTGATGAAAATGTGTGAGAATTTTGGCTTTATTTATAGGCTGATTTTTGGGTAGAAGTACGACACACAAAATAATTTGTGCGGCGCACTTGGTGTGTTAATGCGATAGTATTTAATGACTTCATTTATTCTTCGTAGTCAAATGGGAAGTGCGGCGTACAATCTTTTAAGTGCGGCGTACTTAGGGAGTTAATGCATTATTTTGACCAGGCCTTTAATTCTTTTGACTGTAGGGAGAAGTGCGGCGCATAAAGGGTATGTGCAGCCCACATTTGCACTTTTAAGCTTGAGACTTTATCTTTTCTTGTATTTTGCTTTCCGAAGTGTATAAGTACTTGATCTTTTCTTAATTTGAGCTCGGGATGTCTTCAAGTGAACCTGCAAGTATTTCATGCTATTAAGTATCGAAAGTTCACAAAAAATGATAAAATATATATAAATAACGCCACCAAAAACATGTACAATTTAGGCGTTATCAAATCCCTCCACACTTAGCTGTTACTTGTCCTCAAGCAATTAAAAGCGAGAAAAACAAGATCAATTATCGTGACGTGGAGAAAATTTGGATTTTACAAGTGTTTACAAGTTTAGATAACTTTTCAGGCATTGACACATAACATAGCACCTCACAGGGAAATGTGTTTCACTTTTTAATTCACTCGATCCACTCAGATAGGGTTTATAATTTTAGACACTCAAAAGCACAGACAAAATCTTGATAGCTACCATAGGCTTGTACGAGACACATAAACATGCCCGTTGCGGCGTGAGCACCTAGACAAAAATCTTAAAGAGGTAAAACATGATAGTAATGAGGGTGAATAGCATATACTGATCTCACGTGCCGAACTTAAGCCTTTATTTCTTTGAACTATTTTTCTTCTCTTTTTTATGATTACTAAGGCTTGGCACATAACTTTTTTCTTCTAACTTTGACTTCTTCACTTAGACACTTGAACAACTTAACACTAAAAGGGAGCGCTTGCAAGTACAAGAGCTATATGGGATATATTTTACCTCTTATCATATGATTTTGTCTATAAATTAACCTCACTGCGGTTTAGTAAATGATAATCAAGCACAAGTTCTAAAGCTACTAAATTACCGGCTCACTCAAATATAATTATCAACCAATACCATTGTTCTAGAAAAGGTGACAAATTACCAATACACAGCCATAACAATGGATGAGACACTTGCAACTGCATTCAAACCTTAACTCGAACAGGCTAAAGGAATCAATTATCTTAGGTACCGAAGGTGGGTACCTGAATATATTCTAAGGCTAATATTTCTCACAATTTAATAGACTGGGTTGTGCTAGCTATAATGTCAATCCGGGTGGATTTTCCTTACTAAGATCATTATATATATATATATATATATATATATATATATATTAAGATTTTTGTTAAAATATCAGTTGGATATTTTTTAGAAAAATAAATAAAGGATATGAGTGGAGTTGTATGGAGGAGGGACTCCTCCACACTTAAGTAAAGCACGGGTTGCCTCCCGAGAAGCGCTTAATTTTTAGGAGAGTCGTTAGCTAGACTCCTGCTTCTGGAGTTTATTTTTTCGGAAAGAAGGGAGTGACTGCTTCCCTTAGGTCATTATATTCTTCTTCTTTATGATATAACTTGAGTCGATGGCCATTAACAATAAATATTTTTTATCTTTTCCATATAATTCAACATATCCGGATGGATACTGGTGTTTCACTAAGTATTGTCCTAGCCAGCGAGATCTAAGTTTCGATTGTTTGAATTTGTACTTTGAGTGAAAAAGTAATACTTTGTTTTCGTGTTTGAATTCTTTTCTTATTTTGAGTTTCATGTCGTGCCAGACTTTGGTTCTTGCTTTGTACAGAGGAGAGTTTTCATAGGCTTGATGTTTGAGTTTGTCTAATTCGTGTAATTGAAATATTCGTTTTTCACCAGCAGCGATGAGATCTAGGTTACAGTTCTTAAGGGCCCAGTATGCACGGTGTTGGATTTCAAATAGTAGGTGACAATTCTTTCCATATATGAGTTTGTACGATGTTGTACCGGTTGGTGTTTTGTAAGTTGTACGAAAAGCCCACAGAGCGTCATCAAGTTTTCTTGACCATATAGCAGGATTGTCTTTAACAATCTTTTCAAGAATTCTTTTAAGAGCTCTGTTTGTGTTTTCAACTTGGCCACTTGTTTGAGGGTGGTATGATGTAGAGAATCGGTGGTTAACTCCATATCTTTTCATAGTCTTTTCCATTACTGTTAACTTATCACTTCACACACAAGCACACACGAATTTACTTGCAAATGTAAAGAAAGAGAGATGAGTTAGAGAGAGAAAGTAACAAAGGAAAAATGGCTACACATTAAAGAGTAAAAATGAGCAACACCCTCTCTACATGAGGAGAGGGCTTTATATAGTAATGTACTTAGGCCAGCCTTGGGTTTAAGTGGGCTTCTAAGGCCGGGCTTGATATCCAATGGGCTTTAAAGCCCGTAACTAGGCCCAATTAGCTTACAGAATTCCCGAGAACATTAACTAGACTAATACAAGGTTCGAAAATATTAATGACCATCACTTTACATAAAACTAGGTCTAACAATCTCCCCCTAAGGGGTGGTCATTGCACATAAGGCTTCACTTCTTGTGACGTCTTGAGCCTTGGAACCTTGTGGTCTTGGGAATTATTTTGAAGTTCCTTTTGCATGATTGTGATCATGGATCTTGATATTTAACTTGATATTCTTTGACAAAAATAATGATATTGTTGTCTTTGGCCTTGATTTGTCTTGACTACTGAGATCTCTAAATCTTTATCCTTGAATCTTTATGCCGCCTTGCGATCTTGTGTCGTTATCCTCATGCTCATTGTCTTGAAAGCTTGCTAACAATCTCCCTCAACATGTTCTTTACCCTGATTACTTATACCACAACATGGTAGGAGTAGTACTTGACCCACTTGTGAGATATATCTTTGTTATTGTACGACAATCGTGTTAAAAATGCTCTTTTGAGGGAGTGTTTGTACATCAGAGATTGCAGAAGACTTTGACACATGTGCTTGAGCTTTCATAATGTATTTATTTTTGTCGATTGAGCATGAGGTCTTGAATCTTGACTCGACATAGACTAAAAGCTGCTACCGTTAGGAAACCTGCAAGTATAGGTTAGTGATAAGCATATATGGACGAGAGTGTCTTTGTCACTTCGTCGAATACGGTTTTAATAACTACGGTTCCCCGTTAATCATTATAAATACTTCCTGTGATCATGTATAATTCAAAAGAATCTCCTTGATAGGGTTTCGCAGCTGCACTAGCCATTCTTGTTACCAGAATGTCTTAAAGCAGATAACACGGTAAGAGTGAATCAGATAGTTACTATCTTTCTGATTGAGTTGTCAATTCATATACTGGACGAAAATTGATATCTAGTTGACACAAGCTTGATTCATATAGAATCTCGTAAGCCACCTACCGTAGAGCTGTTTGATGTTGACTCTGGAAGGATTTCCATCATCACTGTGAATACTAAAGAGTATCACTCTGATGTTCTGGAAATTATCACAAGGATAATGCGTAGGACTCTTGATAACAACTTGTAAACTTGATGATGTTCAACATGTGTTTGTCTTGGAATGTGTCCTAATGGGATTTTTGATTGATCTCGATGGCTCTAGACTCTATACGTGCACATTTGTTATTTGAAAAGTATTAATCTTCGTGAGAAATGAAACAAGTGTCTTTTAAGAGACCTTGAGTGGCTGGGGAGGGTTGTGTATTACATCACTGGGTCCATGATGACTTGTCTTCAATACCAGAATCAACTTTGTGATTACCGATAGATTATGCATTAACCCGATTTCTGCCTAAGGTTGTATGGAGGGCTTCTTTCTTTACACCCTTTATCCTTACAATTCTTTTTCGTTCTTCAACCCCTTCAATGGTTACCGAGACTTCATAACTAACACCTTGTTGGGATTGTTCCAGTGCTAGCTCTGTCTCAGTCGTCATTATTCCTATTTTCACTTTACTCCTTTTTTTAATCATACCTAGGACTTCTACTCTATCTAATGGAGTGTTCCTGGGTAGATCCTTCTGGTTCTGGCTGGATCATGGAACAAAGATACCTAACCTTAACCGCCTTATAACTCCTTGAGAAACAACAGCTGGTCAGTCTTTGGGTATTGCCATGAAGATCCATAAAACCATTTGATAAAAATCAATCAACGTGTCTGAGAAATCATTTAAGACACATTGAGAGTTTCCAGAGTTACCAAAAAGTTCCCCCTATACATCTGCACCATATTATGAAAGAGTTTTGCACATGCGAGGTTTGAGAACACACTTATAGATTAAAGATCGTATCCGTTATTAATCCGTATTGATCACATTTTAATCACTATTCTCCCCCTAAAAATTGCATATGTGTTGACAATTTTTGAATTATTAGTGAATTAAAAACAAGTTAATGTCCGGAATTCACATGAGTCTACATAAGTCTTGGGAGAACAAGAGTGCATGCAGAATGAACTAATTATTATACTCCCCCTCAATTATAGAATAGAGTGAAAACTTAGAGTGGGAGTTTGTTGAGCATATAATTTTGAAAGAATTTAAAATTTTATTTTTGAAAATATCTTGAAAAATTGTGCTCAACAGAACATCTGTGAGATATATCTTATTACCATCATTTTCCTTAAACTGTCCTCTTACATTCCAAACTTTGAATGTTTATATGATTCTGCTCAAGACCGAGAGGATATGAACTTCTCGTTGTTTAGAATAAATGTACATAAATGAACATTTTCCTTTCTTTAAGGGCCCGAGTCATAAGCTGACATTTACTTAGAAGTCATAGAGAAAAAGTGAAAGGACATGTTTTGAAAGCATTTAAAACTCTCGCTCGAACATCATTTATTCACCCGTGTTAATATTAATCAACATTTCTAGGTGCGTAAATGTTATCGATTGTCGAGAGACATGTCGGAGAAGAATATTTTTGTATTTTTGAAATTTTTTGATTTTGTATTTTGCTTTTATAGGTTTTATATTTTTATATTTCCTTTTTCATGGTTTTATATTTTTGTATTTTGTTTTTCTGATAAAATATATACAAAGAATTACCGAGATTTGCAAGATGTTCAAGTTCCTTAGGAGATAAACTGCGCATACCAAGGTGACGAGCCAAATAGTTGAATCGATCTACTGGAAGGGGCTTTTTTAGTGGTAGGAATAGTCGTCCAATTGGTAAGCCGTCTTGACAAAATACAGTTCAAATTCCGTACCCTTTTCCCACGTGGGGTTCCTTTATGAAATGTTAGCGGACAGCGAGGTTATGTCTCAAGCGTTGGACTGGTTGCAGGATATGGCTATGGTTGATTTTGAATCACAATAGATTGGAATCTTGATGAAAAATGCCATAAATTGTTTAACAGTGTCCGCAACCAAAGGGACCTGGGTACAAACAAGTTAATAAAGATACATATTCTGCTCCGCTTTTGACAGTATTCGTACAAGTCTTGTTTCTTTGAAGGAACAGCTAACCAGCTTTACGCCTAACAATTAAGCTCCACCGAAGTACTCCTTGACGGTGTCTTTAACATCCCCATAATTCAGCAACTAAAATCCGGTAGTTCAAAACACAGGAATCCTCGTATACCAAAGACCCGTATTAACGGTTCCTTGGAGATAACGAAAGATCCTTTAAACCTCTTTGAGGTGTTTCTCGGTTGGCTTAGCCTGGTACCAAGCATATAAATAAGTAGCATGTACAATTTCCGATCTACTAGACGTAAGATACATTAGGGCACCAATCATGCTACGATATTTCGTTGCATCAACTGGAGTCCCATTTTGATCTAGGTCAAGCTTGTCTGTTGATCTCCATTGGAAGTTCCAACGTGATCACAAGTTTTCCATTCCATATTTTTTAAGATATTCTAACACTAGTTGGACCTGGTTTATGAAGATGCCCAGGGATTGGTTTAACTTGTAACCAAGGAAAAACGTCATTTCCTATCATCGACATTTACATGCGTGCTGCATAGGTAGAAAAGAGTTGTGTATACTAGGGTAGTTAGGAACCAAAGATAATATCAATCAACTAGAATGTACCCCACTAAGATTTGCCTCGTCAAAAGCGCCTTATAGAACAACTTGGATCAATGGTGCCTATGAAGAAGTAAATTATGTAGAATACAATTATAAAGCATCGTACCATGCCTTTGGTACGTTGCATTAACCATACTAGTGCCTTCTTTAACTTGTAGACATGACTTGGATGATCAGCATCGATGAAACCTTCAGGTTGACACACGTACACGTCTACTTTTAACGTACCATGCAAGAATGCAGTTTTCACGTCCATTTGAAACACCGTAAATGATTTGTGTGCAACATATGCCAAAATATCCTGATAGCTTCCATTCTAGCAACCAGAGCGAAGGATTCAACAAAAAATCTATCCTTCCTCTTGGCGTACCCTCTCACAACCAGGCGAGTCTTGTTTCGGATGACCGTGTTCTGCGGATCATCATAGCTTGTTTTTTGACATACCATTTCAAACGTAAAAGGTTATGTTATCCTGAGAGAACTAACACCCATATATCAAATCCTTATGAACTAAAGAAGCTTCTTCTTGAATAGGATCAATCCTGCAGGGTCGTCATAAGCCTCTTGACATTCATGGTTCCATATGCTTAACCCGTTAATGTGATATACATTCACATGTCACCATCAGATCGGAGTTGATTCCTTGTCAAAACTGGTCGTGAGGGTTCACCTATCACTTGTTCTAGAGGGTGATTCTTAGTCCATTGATATTCATGAAGGTATGGTTGGTAAAACATATGCATGTTCGATGGATCCACATATTGTGAGGATGATGATTCAGCAGCACTTGTGGATGGAGTAGGAAAAGGGTTGGCAAGCAAATTTCCATCGAGCATAGCATTTGGAACATTATCAGCAACTATTTCAGGTTGGAGTAGGGCTTCATTATCTTGTTGCTGAATATGTTGTTGTTATGTTTCGAGCTCGTCAACATCCTGTGAAGTGTTTGGAATATTTGTAGCTTGAGAGGATGAATTTGTTGGTGTCAGTGTGGTGTCTGATGTTGTTGTAGCAGCCGTTGGAGTCTGAAGAACTTGAGGTGCTTGAGTAGCCAGAACAGTTCTTAGAGCAGCTGACGGTTGACCACCAATATGATCATCATACATAGCTTCGAACAGTAAATCCAATTCACCTTCAGTTGGTTGTTGAGTTGTTATTGTTGACGGAGAATAAGTAAGATCGAGTCCTAAACTGATCTGTCAAGATGTCATACTTTGAACCCGTGGGTTATAGAACTGCTTTGTTCAAAAAGCCATCCTAAAAGCTCATCAAATGTCCCACTTTCATTGTCTCCATGATTTTCTATTGTCCTTCGTGTACACTCTGTAAGCACATGAATTAAGAAGAATAACCAATAAAAAAGCCAATATCACCTTTTGCATCAAGCTTCCCAATATCTTCACGATCATTCTTGGGATAACAGAGAGCCCCGAATACATGTAGAAAGGAGATATCTGGTTTTCTGCCGTTAATGAGCTCGTATGGTGTTTTGTTAAATCAACGGTGAATGATGGAGCGGTTTTTAGTGTAGCACGCAGTAGAAGTCGCTTCAGCCCATAAGAATAATGGTGCACGAGAGAAAATCAACATTATTCTAGCAGCCTCTACTAACGTCCGATTTCTTCGTTCCACTACTCCATTTTGTTGAGGTGTTCTGACCGAAGACGTTTAGTGAGAGATGCCAACACAATCACAAGTAATCATTTTAAGGATTTGATTTTTGAATTCAGTGTCGTTGTCGGTTCTTATGATGATGACAGGGAAAATGATGTCAGATTTATCGTATTAATTATCATTTCCTTAGTGCTTCTCTTGAGCATTCAAAACTTTGAATATTTATATGACATTGCTCAAGATCGAGAAGATATGAATGTCTCGTTGTTTAGGATAAATGTACTTACATGAACATTTTCCTTTCTTTAGGGTCTGAGTCCTAAGCTGACATTTACTTTTGGTCGTAGAGAAAAAGTTTGAAGAGACATGTTTTGAAAGCCTTTGAAACTCTCGCTCGAACTTCATTTATTCACCTGTGTTAATATTAATCAACATTTCTAGGTGCGCAAATGTTATCGATTTTCTAGAGACATGTCGGAGAAGATTATTTTTGGTATTTTTGAAATTTTTTGATTTTGTATTTTGCTTTTATAGGTTTCATATTTTTATCTTTTGCTTTTCTGATAGATATTTACAGTTACGAAATGTTTTAGACACACAAAAGAGGATATGAGAGGATGCGTCTAAAAGCATTAAAACTTGGTTTCCAAAAAGCTCCCCCTCAAAAAGTAATCTACTTATAAAGAATGATTCGAATTTTGAAAGTGACATAAGAAGGGAGTGTTGAACACATAATTTTGAAAGATTTTGAAAATCCTTTTGAAAAGTTCTTGAAAAATTGTGTTCAACAGTTTTGAAAACAAGAAGATTTCTCTTCTTTTGAAGGTAAAGCGCACTGAAGCGTACACTCCCCTTTTATTTGAAGCTCGGGTTATGCGCTGAAGTATACATAAGCCAATGACCTGGATATTAGTGAACATCAATCGGATAGATAGAAATATGCTGTTTCCTTAGTCATGATAACCTGCCAAGAAGAAAAAGTGGAATTTGAAAACCGTTTGATTGTAGGTTCCTGAGGGTTAGGGGCACATGCAATTAAATTTCCTTTAATGTCAAATAACTTTCCAGTGGGTGACCACCTAAGGCACATTCTAGGTTTACTAGGCTTAGGTGAAGCAAGTCTTTCAATGAACCCTGCCTTTTTAGGTTTCTTGACTTATGGCATATGTTTTGTTTGATTTGCAATATTAGAAACATTTGCCTTATGTTTCTTACCAAGAGAATTCATGCCATTCACATAATTAAGCACATAAACATCATGATTTGCAGTAATTAAACATTACTTACACATAGCACAAACAATTTCAGATTTATCGTTCCGAATAGCAAGCTTAACGTTATTACATTCAGATGACATATGTTTCTTATTCTTAGAAAGCAGTAAATTCCTAGGGTGTTCTTTGTAGAATACTAGTAATCTTAAGATCAACCAAGAACAATAGTGAGATGTGGGTTGGGATGTTAGAGAAAAATTGCTAGGTTGTGGCCTTCTGGTCTTAGTAGTGATGTCTACTCCTATAGGAGAGAAACCATTTGAGTCAGAATTAACAACTTTCTTAGTGATGACATGAGGTTGTGGAACAGTGATCGAATTTGTCCTAACGCTTGCTTTAATAGGTTTGTTAGGCACAGACTTTTCTTCCCTAGAGTTCTTAAACGGATTAATCCTAAACATTCCAGGAGCAATCACTTTATCATTTTCTACAACCTTTGATTATTTGGTGGTGGGTACCGAGTTTGAAGTGACTGAGTTTAACAAATCATTCGACTCAACAACCTTGGGAGGAACCCGTTTTGGTCGTTCTGATTGAAACGCATTTGGTTGTCGAACAACAGAATGGTTTCTAAGAGGTTGCAAAAACGGTTTCCCCAAGTTTGATTGATTTGCAAACTTAGTATTCGCACTCTACCTTTGAGGGTGTCCTTTTGTTCAGAAACCTTATCAAACAACTAGGCTCTTAGCTTAGCATATTCATAAATCGTGTCATGTAAATTATTTGCAAAAGATTCAATTATGTTTGGTTTGAGTTCGTGTCACAATGATAAAGTCAAACAGGTTCTTGTATGTGGTCTTAAGATGAACATTTTCTTTAGCATAATTCAAAACCTAAAACTCTAATTCCACGTTCTCATTCTCTAGTTTATGAGACAAAGGATCAAGGGTATCTGATACACATGGAGTATCCTCACTATTACCCTTTAGATCTCCCAAATGAGCTTGCAACCGTTTGATCCTTTGTTGTGTGTCTTTATAAGCTTTATCGCACAAAATTTTGTCAATATTTTTGCACTCTTCGCATTTTTTGTACCAATCATGCACACCCCGTAAAATCCCGGTTAGTATTCCGACCCACTCCGGTCATCTACTTTAAATTTTATTCGTTACGTTTAAATCTGACAGTTTACCGAGGAACTAAACTGCGTAAAAACTGAGAAACGTCATCGGACGCGTTCCGGCATCGGTTATAAATTAATTTAGGCATTATATGTGTTATATTAGCTTTCCTTGAGTGTTTCGTGATTTTTAATCACTTCCGATATTAATTTTAAGTTTATCCTTTAAAATTGCGTTTTTCGCCGTTTTTGACCGAAACGAACCCCGGAACTCGAAATCTTTTCGTGTAAACTCAAGTTATCGTAATTCTAGTGTCATGCTACTAAAAATTTCGTTCACCCTCATTCCCATACATATAGAGATGTCTAAAGCCAAGCCAAAATACTCTTAGTACTTGAAATTAAATCATCCCGTAAACCCAACTAACTTAAAAAAATTTGAAAATATTGTCATACTAGTGTAAGAAAGAGACATTTTTGTATCCTAGCATCATGCATGCATGCAAGACTCTTACACATCACATGTTACTTACACACTCTTACACATTTGACTAGCAAACTTTGAACCATAACCATCACTTGAACCTTGGCTAGAAAAATTGAACCATCTTGGTCCCTTGTGAGCCATACTTGGCCGAACCACCCAACACACACACTCTTGGTGTGTGTTGGTCACTTATGCACACTTAACCTCAAAAACCCTAGCATTTGGACTATAAATATAACACCTATCTCACACTTAGGGTTTCATTCTCATTTCTAGTCACCAACCAAAAATCTTTTCTCCCTCCCCTTGCACCCTAGCTCACGGCACACCTTCCCCAACATACACCACCCATATCTTTTGATTTCTAGCAAGATCCAAGTATTCTAAACTCATTTCTAAGGTTATCTAAGGTAGATCCAAGTGTTAGTTGGTTGTTTTTTCAAGGTTTCCAATAATCATAAAATTTGGGTTCAAGTTTTAATAAGTGGGTTTGCAAATCTTGTGTCTACACCTTTTTGCTTACTTTTCTATGTGAGTATTCTTGACCTATCTTGTATTATTTGATGTTGTTATGATTCTTGTTATAGATCTATGTTTATATCTAAAGATCCAAGTGTTTGTGGTTCGGTTCGTTGGTTCGATTGTCTAGTTCGGTTCTAAAAGAAATCACTTAGTTCGGTCCTTTAGTTCGATTGGTTAGTTTGATTCGCTTGTTCGATCCACTAGAAATGTCACTAGTTCGATTCGCTTGTTCGATCCACTAGAAATGTCACTAGTTCGATTCGCTTGTTCGATCCACTAGAAATGTCACTAGTTCGATTCGCTTGTTCGATCTACAAGAAATGTTACTCGTTCGATGGTGCTAGTTCGATGGTCCTAGTTCGAGTATGCTTTTTCGATTGTCCTAGTTCGAACCAAACACCCCACTCGTTCGATCTTCTCTAGTTCGAACCAAACTCGTTCGAACCTTGTTGAGGTCACTCGTTCGAACTTCGGTAGTTCGATCCAAACTCGTACTTTGGACGTTTTTATCTTCTTTTGAACGTGCGTATGACTTAGCAACGCATGAAAGAACCACGAGGACACTTAGCAAGACTAATTACGACTAATAAGACCGATAACATTCTTGTTCGACTTATATAAAATTAAGGCTAACATGGGGTTTCTTTGAACTTTTGCCTAATGCACATGCAGAACATAAGTGATCCTTTTCAAAATTAAGCTTAGGGAGACCTCGGACAAGTCCATGTCTTGTAAGATGGTTAATAGCACCAAAGTTCAAGTGAGATAGACGACGATGCCATAAGCAAGACTTGGTTTTAGAAGCCTTTGACAATAGACAAATGGGGGAGGACGCCATCATATTCCCAAGTGAGAGTGTATAAAGATTATCCCCTCGAGATCCCGTCAATAAATTAACAACTTCTAGATTGCGAATAAAGCATGTGTGTTGACGAAAGGCCACTTCGAGATTGGAATCATAGAATTGTCCCACAGAAAATAGATTATGCCCAAGTCCTTCAACGTAATAAACCCTTGAAATAGTAACATTCCCAATCTGATAGTCTCCATAACCCATTATCTTTGCAACTTGATCATTTCTGAATTTAACTATACCCAATAATTTACTAATGAAATTGGTGAGCTAAGAGCGATATCCGGTCATGTGCTTCGAGCAACTAGAGTCCAAATACCAGAGGACGATTTGGACAACCTGCATCCATTAAGAGAAGAAGATGGAACATTGGTTTTTGTTGATCCCTAGGAGTTACTGGGTTCCAGTTTTGCTAAGGGACTCAGTATTCTTATTCTTCCTAGGTTTCCTTGAATATACCAAATTAACCACAGGTTTGGGTGATTCATATTCTATAACTATTGGTTTCCTAGAAGGCACTTCATTAGTAGTGGTAATCCTAATTAAAAGGCAAGCATTTCCTACTATAGTGAAGGTCTGACCGGTAGGTCTCCAAATATATCTCATCTTAGTGAACACTTTTCCTGTTGGTTTCCAAATCTCTTCCTTAGATTTTTTCTTCTTAGGTTTAGCATGGAATTTCACATCATTCATAGAATTAGAAACACACAAATTATCAGTATGCAATCATCATCGTTAATACAGACATAATCAGAATTATCATGTTTCTTGGAATTCTGCACAGACGCAGATCCATTAACTTTAACAGTACCATTCCTTTTATTCAAACTAGATTTAACGTTCCTAGTGTGAGCTTCTACTTTATATTTCGAATTACTACTTGGTGTTTGCAGAATCTTATCATTCCTGGTATTGCCTGAAGGCTGTGATCCGCTAGCACTAGTAGGCAGTCTTACTCCTGTAGAATGCAACACACGCTTGTTAGAAACTATGTTTCAAGTCGAGTCTGTTTTTGTGTTTTCTGTGGATGTGAGTGATTCGGCAAACCTAACTTTCTTGTCCTTTTTCCTCGGTGTGACCGCAACTAATTGAGGATCAAAATTGTTGATGCTAGGGCAAGTCCTACTTATGTGTGAAAGCAAATCCTGAATGACTTTGGTATACCTAAAGGCAGACTCTAAAAGTGAATCTTGAGGATAATTCGCTTTTACATGTTCGACTATATCCCTAAGGACCAAAGCTTCTTCCTGAGTGTGCTTAATATAAGAGGAGTGAGCAGTCCTTTTATTCAACAATTTGGGCGTGATTGGTTCCACATTATCCTTAGATACTTTTGGATCAACAGAGTGGGTCTCAATAGCTTCCTTATCTAACGCTTTTCCTTTAAGTTTCCTTAACTCATTTTTTAGGGCTGCTATGACCAAACCTTGTTCCTGAAGTTTTGCATTTAAATCAGAAATTTCCCCAGACTTTATATTGACTTGTTTGATTAACGCATCACATTGTTCTTTTGATTGAACACGTTTTGGTTTAATCGAGTCATAAAGTTGCTTATAAGTCTGTTTCAAATGCTCATTCTCAGCAACAAGTTTTGTCACTCTATGTTCCAATTCAATGTTAAGAGTCTCAATTTCATCCATGTCCATTTTGACTTTACTATCATCCACATTTCCTTTTAAGGACTTAATTTGCTCTTTCAACTTGACAATGACTGTGTCTTTCTCTTGAGACTGAGCTCTCAATTCACTTAATTCAAACAACTGAGTAAAACTTGGAGCATTTTGATTTAAAACACTGTTTTCTTGTTGAAAAATTTCTTGATTAAGTTGAGAATCAGCTTCCAAAGTGATGCAATGTTTTTCAAGAGTTGTAAAACTCTTACAAAGTTTATCGTAAGTTTCTTTATCAACAAAATCCTTTTTATTGAGAAGCTAGCTTGAGTTCGAGACACTATTTGACATTCATTCCACAATTTCACCATTTTCATTCACAGACAAATTTCAACAACAGTCTTTACAATAACCTTATCAACTGCTTGTGCCAAGTAGGAGTCGATCATTTTCATCTCTTAACTTGATTCATTTTTAACTTCGTAAGTTTGGACTCCATAGCAGATGTGTTCGACAGACTGTTCAATTTGAGAAAAGACTTTTTGTGGACATCGGCCAGTTCTTAACCAAGTTTCGGTTGGAAGTGATTGAAGATGTCTCTTAAATTTTTAATAAACGGAATGATTTCATCTCAAAACAAGCACTTTGTATGTTCAAAAATACCCCAGTAGCCATCAGGATAGTGTGGCAGTTAGTGGTTCTTTCTTTGACTATAACCTTATCAAAGCCAGTAAGATAGGTTTAAGCTCTTTCAAGTAGTATTCACCATACTACTGTTAGGAAGTTCTTTTGGACCTAAAATATGGACGGTTGTTGGATGAATGAGATGGGGTCTAAAGCTTGGGACCGAAAGTCAGCTTACAAAGAATGAGATGGGTCTAAAGCTGGGACCGAAGTCGCTTTCCAATAGGCATGTTCACAATATAAATCAGTTTGTCGAACAAATCGTTTGTAGTAATCGTTATTAAGAATATCATAATTAATGGGTTTCGTGTTTATTTTATGTTTCACAAACAATGGATCTTGTTCTTTCAAAAGCATTTTTGAACGACTCTTTTCACTTAGCTCTAATGTTTCATCAGAATCAGGGACGTCATACAGCTTTGGCTTTGACTCCCGAGCTTTCTTCATACAGAAAGGTTTTTCAAAACCGATAGCTTGTTTCGAGGAATGATCATAACAAATTTTGGATTTAGTCAGCATACGAACAGTTTGCGCAGATTGACCTCTTTTGAAAATGATGTTGTCAAGTTGCTTAATTTTCTTTTCTAACTCAATTTCTCTTTCAATATTTCTGTTTTCTTCTAATTTCAACTTATTTTTGAGTTCAGAAACTGTTTTCATTAAACAATCCTTTTCTTGCACTTGTTCGAAAAGATTTTGCTTAAGATGTACAATCTCGGCAAACTGTTCATTTGATCCTGAAAAACTGTTTTCAACATTTTGTTTTTCTTTCAAATCTTTAACCTCTTCTTTATATCTGTCAAGCTCGGTAGTCAAAGCTTTATTAACAGTGTTGCAATGCGTCACTTGGGTAGTTATTTGGTCAAACATAGACAATATCAGGACATCTTGTTGAGCAGAAGAGTTAGAATTCTGGACAGTTTCCTGTTGTGTTTCACTCAGATACTGAGAATAAGGAATGATATTGCTATCACTGATTATGTCAGTTTCTGACTGACTCACATCATTAGACTGTTCAGAAGACGTCATGATCTGCTCACTTTGATTGAATAAGTCATAGTTCAGATTATCTTGATTGTGTACCTCAGTGAGTGCATCTGAGCCATTCCTTGAGAGATTGGCCATGAGAGCAATCTTGGCTGAATTGAGTTCATCACAATCAGAGTCATAGGCATCCAGATCATCGGCTTGATAAGCAGCATTGTGGGTGATGACTGTCTGAGAGGTTTGAATGTCAGGAAGTCCTGGATCTGCCAAAAATGCTATTTCTTCCTCTGTTAAAGCTTGACCACTTGCTTGAGCTTGAACCACAATCTTTATCGTTGAACCATGTTTCATCCCTTTTCCTCTTGGGCTTAGTGCACTGCTTAGCAATATGACCCTCCCCTTTGCAATTGTAACAAATAACAGTCCGTTGTTTCCCCGTGTTGCTACCACTTGCACCAGGTGTGTATTTTCTTGTTGTTCCAGCAGCATAAGAAGTTTGTCTCCCCTGAACAGGTTGCACAGTCACTTTTCCATCATAGATGGTAGCTTGTTGACGAGGGTTTGACGAAGTCCTTAGCTGATTGTTGGTAGTAGGATACCGGGATGTGACAACAGCAGTTAAGAATGACATCATGTGATTAATTGCGTCAATCGGATCATCCCCCTTCTGGAACACTGGAACAACTAGACTGGAATCTGGTTGGGAAAATTCAGGTTGTTGCTGTTGATAGGTTGTGGGAGCATATTCCAACTGTGGGATTGATGGTTGTTGAGAATAAACGTTGTGGTGAACGGTGGATTGATACTCATTTGTTGGATAAGAAATTGAAAGAGGTGTTGATTGATTGGTTGTGAATTGTTGAGTTTGATAAGGTGTAACAAACTGTGAAGACTGATATGGTGAAACGTGATGTTGAGTTAGAGACTGTGGGTGATGGTGTAGATGAGATTGATAAGCAGGCTGAGTTACTTGGTGAGATGCAACTAAAGCAAGAGGATCAGGGTTGCGTTCATGCATCAATCGAACTTCATTTGCATGTCGTTCATGTTGTTGTAGGTGAGCATGAAGCTGATCAACATTTGTAGTGTGCAAGTCTTTAACCAGTTTAACATCAGTAACAAATTTGCTCCATTCATCAGGAAGAGTGTTTAAGAACTTGGTGTTCACTTGAAACTGCTCCAATGGCATCTTGTAAATGTTCATATCATTGAGTAACAGAGTGAACCTCAAGTATACTCTTAGCCAACGTCTCTCCGTTTCCTTGTAAGTGTGAACGTTATCAAATTCATCATCACAGCTATGCACTCACGTTCTGTTTTGGTTCTAATGATGTTCCTTGCCAACAACAAGTTCAATCTATCTCCAAAGATCTTTTTTGCACACCACGATGTTGACTCACCAAGAAGCAAAGATTTCGTGTTGGTAGGTCCTTGGAGAATGAGTTTTATAGCTTTGAAATCGCAATCTGCTTGAATGGCTATCAGCTAGGAGTTAGCTCAACATAGTCTTTAACCTTGTTACTCCGTCCTCAGTGATCTGAAGGCCAAACAATGACCTTTTTTTCAACAGATTCAAGTATCATTCGTCCTTGTGGTCCTATTCATCATATAAAGTTCATGTCTGCTTTTCCATGAATCATACAAGTGTTTTTTCCAAAGTACGGTGTTTATTGTCTCCTCCAGGAGAAGTGATTTATCCAGCAAGAGACGTCATTGAGATATCAAAAGATTACAAATTGATCGATCGATGAGGTTAAGAAAAAAAAGGAATATTGTTGTTTGGTTAGCGTGATGTTGAGATCTTGAACTAAAACTAAACGGGATTTTACGATTCTTTACAAAACCGGAAGACAAGTGTTTATTTTCAACGGGATTTTACAAGCAAAGATAATAATCTATAATTTAAAATAGATTTGTTTAAGTTTAAAACTAAAATTTGTTTTTTTTACTGGTTTCGATTACCCCCCCCCCTGTAGTATCGATCCTACTAGATCGATCCACAAGTTCGATCCCCTAGTTCGATCCCTAGTTCGATCCTATTCGACCCCTAGTTCGGAGCGGGATCCTTCGTTTGGTCTAAACAATGAAAAACACTCGTTCGATCTAACTAGAGAGAGCTCGTTCGAATAACAAACTAGAAAGCGCGTCGTTCGATTGAGACTGAAGAAGCTCAGTATCGGTTATCAACCTAAGCAATAGCTCGTATCGGGAGATGGAGTCCTCTCAGTTCGAGTTTTCCTTTGTTCGGTTGCCTCTAGTTCAATCCCTTGTTTTCGAGGAATTCTCATAGTTCGATCCCATGTTCGATTCACGTAGTTCGATGTCTAACTAGTACGAAACCCAAATTTTCAAAACTCAAAAGACATGATTTTTAATGGTTTTTAGCAAAAATTTTTGTACAACAGTATATGCTAACCATATAGGAACAATAAAAATGAAAACTTTAAGGTTTTTAAGCCAAAAAATTTTAATCACTAATTTGCTCTTTGTAAAGGTTTTGAACACAAATCAAACACAAAAATCTAAACACACCACTCCATGGCTCTTGATACCAATAGAAGAATACAAATAATCTTAAGATCAACCAAGAACAATAAGTGAGATGTGGGTTGGATTGTTAGAGAAAAAGATGATGGAAAATGGATGATGTATTAATGAATGTGTGTGAAAACAAATGGAACAACCAACCCTCTCCAAGACTAGGAGAGGGTGTATATATACTACATTGGCCGGCCATGGGCTGGAGTTGGGCCACCCATGGGCCTTGGGCCGGACTAGATTACTAATCTAATCCTTATACTAACTACGAGCTAAGACTTGTTACAACTTTGGAAGTGACCGACACTTTTCGTGTTTCCAACACTAAATTTCTCACAATTTTAGTGGATAGTTTTTGTGCTAGTTATAGTGTCAACCTAGTGGATTTGCCTTACTAAGAGTCTTCATTTTTAATTTTGAAAGGAAAGTATATATTAATTTTTTTAATTTTCCAGAAAATATCAGTTGAAAGTTTGAAAATTTCTGCAGGGCAAACATGGAGGGACATGATTACTTTTTCCTATTTGCTACCCCTCCACACTTAAGTTGAACATTGCCCTTAATGTAAGAGCTGATAAATATAGAAAATATGGAAAATTAAGGAAAATGGTACTTCCCGGGGCATAGAGAGATATAGCTACGTTGGAGCTATCCTTGTGTGATTCCATTACATTCTTTTTTTTGTGAGGAGCGAGAGCTCCTCCACACTTAAGTAGATCATTATGCGGAAAATTGAAACTTCCCGGGGCTCATAAGTTCTTGGTTGAATTATGAAGGATATGGCGCGAAACGAAACACCAAGCATGTGTATTCTACCACATGTAATATAATTCTCCAATTATATAAGTCTCCAAGTGTAAAATTCCAACCACCAATCTAAGCTCCACCTGTTTTATTTAATCTGTAAAATAGACACAACTACAAGAAAAACATTAAATACAAAAGCGCACTTTTGTAGGCACCACGGTTGCATTTAGCGCATGCAACAAGCCTTTAAACCCCTTGGTGTCCCGTGTGGACGAGTTATAGTCCTGTGAGGGTTTCCAGTGAACATACCCACAAAGTTCGATAAATTTCTTTTTGGATGCAAAAATCGAGATACGCGACACACCGGGCTAATGCGTGACATACTTAAAGACTGCAAAGGTTTTTTTTATATTTTTTATTTTTTTAATTATTATTTACTATTACTACTATTATTATTATACTTAATTTGATTTAAGATTCCTTAATAATACGGTTCAAGTGGGAACGATCCACTCTAAAAGCTTGGGGGTATGGTATTTTTGGAATGTACTCACGGTATGGATACTCATTTGTTTTCCCCATGTGATAGCCCTTTTTTGATATCTTAATTGATTTATCTTCAACGATGATAAGAGGGAGTGTTTGAATTTTCAGAGAATCAGCGGACTTTCCACTCCTGGTGAATATGACATTCACGTGCTCGGTGTGAGCTTGAGGAGGAGGTGGGTCAGTCCTCTCGGTTTGTTTTGAAGAGATGCCCCCCTTTTCTTTTGAGGACTTCTCACATCATTATTTTTCTTATCCATGTTTTTAATTTTAGTTGGAATTATTTTCATTTTGCTTCATTTTAAAATCATATCAGTATACATTGTTTGTGAAAAAGAACATATTTGTATTCTTGACTCAAGAATTTGGTGATTGATTTTTCAAAATCAGTTTTAGATTGAGGTTCTTGGTTGAAAATTTTGGACTTTTTGTTAGGTAAAACACCGGTGGTTTTACCATCGTCTCGATCAAAAAGTTTATTATGAATGGTTCTCATGCTACGGATATATCTTTTGAGATCATTTTTCAGATCATTGTTTAATTTCTTGTGAGCGATTTTCGGGTTTTATGGATCATGATGGGATTGACGGAGAAATGAATTATGAGAATCTTGGTTTGATAATCTTCAGATGGATGTAATTTGCTTAAGAGTTACACATCGGCGTGTCATCGTTCATGTTGTTTTTAGAAGCGTTTCCATTTCTAAGCTCATTATATTTCTCACGCATACCATGCAATTCTTCATTTAAGCTTATAATTTGAGAATCCATAGCCTTCAATTTTTCCATATATCGAGAATTATCAGTCTTACTATTACCTTCATCGGCGAAGGAAATAGATTTTCGATGATGTTCGTTTTTAGATTTAATGGGCCAATCATGTTTGAAAAGGACTTTATCATCAAGAAATTAAAAGCTTGATTTGCAGTTTTGTAGAGGAAGATTCCTCCAGCAGTTATGTCCAGGATTCCTTGAGTAGGTTCGTCTAGACCATGATAGAATATTTGAATAATAGCTCCTTTGGTTAGATCGTGCCCATGGCATTTTCGAAGCATGTTCTTGAGTCGTAACCAAGCGTCAGTTAGACTTTCACATACGAGTTGAGAGAAATTTTTGATTTCAAGTAAAAGATGGTTATATAACAAAGGTGGAAAGAATCTGTTTATAAAAGCTTTTCTCATTTGTTCCCACGATGTTATAGATTCTTCATTAAGTTCGTTAAACCAGGTTTTAGCTTTATCGGATAGGGAATAGGGAAATATTAAAAGCTTTACGGCTTCATTATGAGTTTCACCGTATTTGAACATGTTGCAGATTGCGAGAAATTCACGGATGTGGTCATGCGGATCGGCCCGCAGATAACCATCGAATTTATTTTCCAAAATCATTTTTCAGTGGGTACTATTTATAACAAAGTTGTCATCAACATCGAGTTGAATAATTGCAGAATTAGGAGTCGGTGCTACAGTCTTAGCACTTTCCCACATAGGCTGATCATCAGGATCAAGAATTATTTGTTTGGGTTCGACATCCTCTTCGGGTATATTTATGATGACAAATTCGTTAACGGAAGAATGATGAGTTGAAGATTTGAGTGATTCGATCTGAATGGATTCTTTTTGGATAGTTTTAAATTTACAAGTCCTTGTTATTAAATTTTTATTTAATTTATATATTAGATTCACAAGTTGTTTTCCGAAAGATAAGTGATTTATGCATACGTTAAGCATTTTGCAAAAAGACATTTATATATATATATAGTTAAGGCTAATAGGATAATATTCAAAATAATGTAAATTATTTTCATATATTTTTTATAATTATTTTATTTTTATAGATTTATATATATAGATATATTTTAATTTAATTATATATAGCAAATAAGGATAAATAACTAAAAGTTTTTTTTTGGATAGGTAAAGCGTACTTTAGGAAAATTGCGCCGGCTTTTCTGAAAATTTTATGGTTTTTTTTAATATTATGATAAACTAGATAATTACAAATACACAAGGCATATAATCAGATAAAATACAATTCCAAATGATTATGGAACCTTAGACTGGCAGATTGGGAGTTTTGTTTTTTGAAATAAGATTCTGTTTGTGAAAATTTATAGAAAGTGCGGCGTACTTGGGTAAAGTATGGCGTACTTTCTGGGTTTTCAGGAAAACCGGCGCACAAATAGGACATGCGGCGTACTTCCTTAAGAAAATTGATTTTTTTGTTTCCGTTTAGCAGAAAACGGTACGGCGGGTTTGAAATTTTTTTTTTGAAACAAAATAGCACCAGAAATAAGCAACAAACTATAACAACTTAAACAATTCCCCGGCAACGGCGCCAAAAACTTGATGTGTGTTTTACAAGCTTTAATTTTATAATACTAGAAATACCGATTTTTACTAAAAACACAACACTCGGGAAGTATACCCGTTCGTGTATAGTATAGCTCTAGGTAAGTCCAAGTCGTTCCATGGGAATTGAAGTTTTCATAGTTTGTAATTAAGGTGCTAAGGTTAATAAGATTGTCACGGATCAAATTAACCAAAACGTACATAAATTGACTATTGCAAAGAAAGCAATAAAAGGATGATTCAATCAAATGATTAAGGTATGTTTGTTTAGGCAATGATCACTTAGATAATGATGTGTTTGGAATAGTGTTTAAAATAGAGTTATCACAAGTTATAAATCCTTTCGGCCTTTAAATATAATTAGTGATTAGATCGATTAATAACAACAAATCCTTTCGGCCTTTATAAGTTATTATAGCCAATATATTAGATGGATTGATAATACATAAGTTTATAAGTATCCTTTCGGCCTTTACACTTAGAAAATCATGTTTAACCATTTCAATAAACACATACCTAAACGCTCCATATCAAAGATCACAATAACGCCCAAACAAACATAAGATTACTACTCCATAATCAAAGAGATGAAGATCATAACAATCATATAAATTCAGAAAACTTCATATTAAAAGAGTTGTAGAAATTATACCAACGTTTACAAGATCAAAGATTCAACAACTAGTTTTCCCAACGAAAACTATTCTAAAACCCAAGCTATTGATTCCAATCGACCCAAACTCTTAAGGTGCTGTCACCACCCTTGAAATTTGTGATGGAATGATGAGAGAGTTTTTGTGTAAGTATGTGTGAGGATATGTAAGTGTGTGTAAAATGGGGGAGCCAAGGCCTCCTTTTATAGGCTAAAATTAGGCAGACGTGCGGCGTACTTAGGAATAAGTGTGGCGCACTTGGTGAGTTAATGCTGCTATCATTTAATTATTCGAAGGGAAATGCGCCCCACTTAGTAAAATGTGCGGCGCACTTGAGGAGTTAATGCACTTCTTTAACCGAGACTTTAATTCTTTGACTTTTGAAGGAAGTGCGGCGCACAATATTATAAGTGCGGCGGTTTTGGCTTCAAAGGAAAGTGTGGCGCACAATGTTATAAGTGCGGCGGACTTCATGAACTTTAGCTAGAAATCTTTCTTTTCTTGTATTTGCCTCCCAAAGTGTATATATTCTTGAGCTTGGGCCTGTTGCTTTTTAGTGTTCTTCAATAGTGAACCTCATAAGCAATCAAGTATTAAGTACCAAAAAAGTTCACAAGAAATGATCAAATATACATAATTACGCCATAGAAATATGATATATTTGGGCGTTATCAAATCCCTCCACACTTAGCTCCGAAAATATGTATAATTTAGGCGTTATCAAATCCCTCCACACTTAGCTATTGCTTGCTCTCAATCAATTAAAGCGAAAAAAACAAGATCAATTATCGTGACATGGAGAAAAATTCATTTTAGCATTAACAAGTGTTTACTAGTTTTATAACTTTTCAGTCATAGACATATAACAGAGCACCTCACTTAGGGAAAGTGTTTGTTTTTGAATTCACACAAGTCACTCATATAGGGCTTTATATTTGTGAAGTCACTCAATTTCACAAACATAATCTAGGTCGCTACCATATGCTTGTACTAGACACATAAACATGCCTGTTACGGTGTGAGCACTTAGACAGAAATCTCAAAGAGATAAAATGTGATAACGATGAGGGTGAATAGCAAATACTTGATTCCATGTGCCAGAACTTTGCCTTATACTTTGAACTTTTATTATTTTTTTCTTTTTTCTTTTTTTCATATTTCTTTTCATTCCAGATACTGCGATAACTAAGGCTGGCAAAAAAAAACTTATTCTTCATCGATCATATTTTTCTTGCTCTTGGGATACATTGGGGATCTCAACACTAAAAGCGAGTGCTGCAGATACATGATTGCATAGGGATTTATTTCACCTCTTACCATATGACTTTGTCTATAAATTAACCTCACTGCGGTCTAGTAAATGATGATCAAGCACAAGTTCTGGAGCTACTAAATTACCGGCCAACTCATATAACTTTATACCAATACCAATGTTCTAGAAAATGCAACAAAGACCATACGTACACATCCGTAACGACGGAATAGACACACATGACTGCATTCAAACCTTAACTCGAACAAGCTAAAGGCATCAATTATCTTGGGTACCAAAGATGGATACCCGAATTCCTTAAGATCTAGAGGCGAACCTTACAATTTAAGTGGGTTGATTTTGTGCTAGTTAAAATGTCAATTCGGTTGGATTTGCCTTAATAAGCGTATGCATTTTTTATGTTTTTGGAAAAGAAATATATAAATTTTTAAAATTTTTAAATCTTCCAGAAAATATCAGTTGAAAATTTGAAAATTTCTGCAGGGCAAACATGGAGGGACATGATTAATTTTTCCTATTTGCTATCCCTCCACACTTAAGTTGAACATTGCCCTCAATGTGAGAACTGGTAAATATAAAAAATAGGTAAAATTAAGGGAAAATGGTACTTCTTGGGGCATAGAGAGATATAGCTACGTTGAAGCTATCCTTGTGTGATTCTATTACGTTCTTTTTTTTATGAGGAGCGAGAGCTCCTCCACACTTAAGTAGAGCATTATGCGTAAAATTGAAACTTCCCGGGGCTCATAAGTGCTTTGCTGAATTATGAAGGATATGGCGTGAAACGAAGTGCCAAGCATGTGTATTCTACCACATGTAATATAATACTCCAATTATATAAGTCTCCAAGTGTAAAGTGCCAACCACCAATCCAAGCTCTACTTATTTTATTTAATATGCAAAATAGACACAACTACAAAAAAACATTAAATACAAAAGCACACTTTCGTAGGCACCACGGTTGCATTTAGCGCATGCAACAAGCCTTTAAACCCCTCGGTGTCCCGAGTGAACGAGTTATAGTCTCGTGAGGGTTTCCAACGAACACACCCACAAAGTTTGAAACATTCTTTTGTGGGTACAAAAATCGAGTAAGAAATACACGGGCCCATGCACATCTCTTAAAAACTGCAAAGTTTTTTTGTTTTTTATATATTTTTTGTTTTTTATAGGTTTATTTTTATTATACTTAACTTGATTCAGGATACCTTGACAATACAGTTCAAGTGGGGCTGATCCACTCTTAAAGCTTGAGGATATGGTATTTTTGGAATATATTAACGGAAAGGATATTATTTTGTTTTTACCATATGATAGCCCTTTTTTGATGTCTTAATAGGTTTATCTTTTTTGATGTTATTGTTAACGATAATAGGAGGTGGTGAATCTTTTTGAGTTTTCGGAGAATCATCGGACTTTCCACTCCTGGTAAATACGGTATTCACTTGCTCGGTTTGAGCTTGAGGAGGAGGTCGTGGTTCAGTCCTATCGGTTTGTTCTGAAGATACGTTTTGAGATTTTGACCACTCATCCATTTTTCTTTCCATATTTTTAATTTTGGTTTGGAAATTCTTTTCATTTTGCTTCATCTTTAAAACCATATCATTAACATTGTTCTTGAAAAACATATTTGTAACTCTTTGACCATCCAAGAATTTTGTGATTGATTTTTTAAAATCAGTTTTAGATTGAGATTCTTGGTTGACAATTTTAGACTCTTTGTTATCTCTGGTAAAAAGTTTATCATGAACAGTTCTCATGCTACGGATACGTCTTTTGAAATCTTCGAGATCATTTCTCACATTATTTTTTATTTCTGTGACCGATTTCTCAGAATCATTAGGATTATGATGGGATTGGGGAGAATACGAATCCTGAGAATTTCGGTTTTGATATCCTTCAGATTGGATGAAATTTACTTCATGACGTTCACACATCGGCGTGTCATCGTTCAGGTGGTTTTTAGAAGTGTTTCCCTCTCTAAGCTCATTGTATTTGTTACGTATATCTTGCAATTCTTCATTTAAACTTATAATTTGAGAATCCATAGCCTTCAATTTTTCCATAAATCGAGAATTATCAGTATTACTATCACTTTCATTGGCGAAGGAAACAAATTTTCGCTAATGTTCGTTTTAAAATTAAGTGGAGCAATCAAGGTTAAAAATGACTTTGTCCTCGAGAAATTGAAAAGCTTGATTTGGAGTTTTGTAGAAGAAGATTCCTCCAGCTGTTACGTCCAGGATTCCTTGAGTGGGTTCGTCTAGACCGTGATAGAATATTTGAATAATAGCTCCCTTGGTCAGACCGTGCCCATGAGATTTTCGAAGCATGCTCTTCAGTCGCAACCAAGCGTCGGTTAGACTTTCACATACGAGTTAAGAGAAATTTCTGATTTCAAGTAAAAGACGGTTAAACAACGAAGGTGGAAAGAATCTGTTTATAAAAGCTTTTCTCATTTGTTCCCACGATGTTATAGATTCTTCATTAAGTTCGTTAAACCAGGTTTTAGCTTTATCGGATAGGGAATAGGGAAATATCAAAAGCTTTACGTCTTCACTTTGAGTTTCACCGTATTTGAACATGTTGCAGATTGCAAGAAATTCACGGATGTGGTCATGCGGATCAGCCTGCAGATAACCATCAAATTTATTTTCCCGAATCATATTTAAGTGAGTACTATTGATAACAAAGTTGTCATCAACATTGGGTTGAACAATGGCAGAATTAAGAGTCGGTGCTACAGTCTTAGCACTTTCCCACATAGGTTGATCATCGGGATCGAGAATTATTTGTTTGGGTTCGACATCCTCTTCAGGTATATCTATGACGACAAAGTCATTAACGGAAGAATGTTGGGTTGAAGATTTGTGTGATTCACTCTCGATGGATTCTTTCTGGATAATTTTAATCTTATAAGTCCTTGTTTTTAAACTTTCATTTAATTTATATATTAGATTTACAAGTTGTTTTCCAAAAGAAATGGGATTTATACATACGTTAAGCATTTTACAAAAAGACATTTGTATATATATAGTTAAGGCTATAGGATAATATTCAAAATAAAGTAAATTATTTTCATATATTTTTTTATAGATTTATATATATAGATATATTTTAATTTAATTATATATAGCAAATAAGGATAAATAACTAAAAGATTTTTTTTTTGATAAATAGAGCGTACTTTAGAAAAAGTACGCCAACTTTTTTTTTGGAAATTTTATGTTTTTTTTTCGAATATTATTATACACTAGATAATTACAAATACACAAGGCATATAATCAGATAAAATACAATTCCAAATGATTATAGAACCTAAGACTAGCAGATTGGTGGTTTTGGTTTTGGTTTTTGAAATAAGATTCTGTTTGTGAAAATTTGCAAAAAGTGCGGCGTACTTTTTGGGTTTTTAGGAAAACCGGCGCACAAACAAGATGTGCGGCGTACTTCCTAGAGAAAAGTGATTTTTGCTTTCTATTTTCCAGAAAACGGTACGGCGAGTTTGAAAATTTTGCGAAACAAAATAACACCAGAAATAAGCAACAAACTGATAACAACTTAAACAATCCCTAGTAACGGCGCCAAAAACTTGATGTGTGTTTTCCAACCTTTAAATTTATAATACTAGAAATACTGATTTTTACTAAAAACACAACACTAGGAAGTATACCCGTTCGTGTATAGTATAGCTTTTAGGTATGTCCAGATCGTTCTACGGGAATTGAAGTTTTCACAGTTTGTAATTAAGGTGCTAATGTTAATAAGATTGTCACGGATCAAATTAACTAAATCTTGCATATATCGGATATTACAACGAAAGCAATTAAAAGATGATTCAATCAAATGATTAAGGTATGTTTGTTTAGGCAATGATCACTTAGATAATGATGTGTTTGGAATAGTGTTTAAAATAGAGTTATGACAATTTATAAATCCTTTCGGCCTTTAAATATAACTAGTGATTATATCGATTAATAACAACAAATCCTTTCGGCCTTTATAAGTTATTATAACCAATATATTAGATGGATTTAGAGAACACATATATAAAAGAACCCTTTTGGCCTATATTCTTATATAAAATATGTTTTACCAATTCAATAAACACATATCCAAACGCTCCATATCAAAGATCACATTATACCCAAACAAACATAAGATTACTACTCCATAATCAAAGAGATGAAGATCATAACAATCATATAAATTCTAGAAAACTTCATATTAAAAGAGTTGTAGAAATTATACCAACGTTTACAAGATCAAAGAAGGCGATTACAAGTTCTCCCAAACGAAAACTATTCTAAAACCCAAGCTATTGATTCCAATCGACCCGAACCCTTAAGGTGTTGTCACCACCCTTGAAATTCGTGGTGGAATGATGAGAGAGTTGTTGTGGAAGTGTGTGTGAGGATGTGTGTAAAATGGGGTGGATTATGCCTCTATTTATAGGCTGAAATTGGGTCAGAAGTGCGGCGCACTTTATAAAAAGTGCGACGTACTTAGGGAGTTAATGCACTCAACATTTATTGGGACTTTAAGCGATTCTTTGGGAAGTTTGAATGAAAGTGCGGCATACAAGAAATATTGTGCGGCGGTTTTTAGAACTCGATCAGGAGTGCTGCGCACAAGAGAAAAGTGCGCCGTACTTTAGCATTTTCTTGGATCTTCTTCTTGAGATTTATATGTGATGATATGATAAGAGATGATTTCTTCCTAAGCATTAGAGGGAGGGTATTTGGTATGTGTTAAATTACACATACCTTTTACCTTTAAAAACAAGCTAAAATAACCAAAAACAGACTTAAAATGCCAAAAATATGCTTGTTTTGCTAATTGTGTCGTGCAGGAACGGATATCTAAGAAAAGGACGAAAAACAAAGCCAAAACGAATAAACCAGACACAGAATGGAAAAGCAAAGTCAAGACAAAGCCCAAGTCTGAAAAAGTCAACCAAAGTCAACCCCGACAAATCCAAAGTCAAACCCGAAGCCATAAGTGAAGAAAAATAAGTTTAGGGGCCAAAATTGCCAAGTCCCTAACTTATTTAATGAAGGAAATAAAGAGGATACTTGTGAGGGACTAAAACTGCCAACTCACCAAAGAAATACCACATGGGCCAATTCTGCCAACCCTTCAAAGCTATAACTCACAAGGACTATGAATGTAATAACCTATATAACTTTCAGGGGTGTTTTCTGCCAAATTCCAAACATTTATAAACACAAGGACGAAATATGCAAGAAACACATACACCCTCAGGGACCATTTTTGACAAAACCACAAACCTAACCCCCCGTTTTTAAAATACTGTTTATCTTCTACAACTTTTCCCGCCAATCACCCAAGCCTCACATCCTGTCACTTTCAGCCTCGTTGACCTCCCCACACCCCTCCAAACATGTCACAATCCTAAACCCCACCCCCCACATGGATGTGCCAAGCTGGTAATCCTAAACCCCTCAAGATTCGAATCAATGGTTGTTATAACTCGGATTGGGCAACACTCAAAACCAAGGGCCAGGATTGGACTTGTGTTTACACACACACACAAGAAACACATATGCTCAATTGTGTCTACAAAGAAGCACACAAGGAAGAAGACAAGAAGAAGAGACCAAAGTCCAAACCCTAGCTCGTTTCTATAAAAGCTTTTGTAAGCCCTTGAGGCAAGAGGGGAGTTAGTTTTTTAATGTGTAGTTTGAGAGCTCAGTTTAGTTTTTAACTTAGTTTACTTTTATGTACTTGTACTCTTTCTTAGTTTAATGAAAATTCAGTTTATCTTTCACATTGTGTTCTAAGTTTTTATCTCAACTTGTGTTTCTTTAAAAATCATACAAGCTCTTAATATAAGCCACTTTATAATCTGTTTTAAAACTTTGATACAAGAATTTAAGAAAAATTAAAAGAAAAAAAAGTTACTGTTTGATTAAGCCATGGATGAATGAGCAAACTTGGATGGCTCATTGGGTTGCTTAGTATAGCTTATTTATAAGCTAAGGGTAGGATTAGAGCTTATTTAGGTTCATTTACTCCTGTTTTGAGCAAGGAGTCAAGGTATGCTCTCTTTTTAATTTTTCAGCTTATGGTTACTGTAGCAACAGCTTATTAGTGCTTATTCTTAGCTTATTCTTGCTTAAATTGCTTATTTATGTCTTATTCATGTTTGTTAATGATTGTATGCTTTTGTTTAAGCTTAAAGTGTAAACTGCCTTAGATAGCTATTTTCACTTTTGCTTATTTGCTTTTTCAAAGTGCTTAATTGCTTTTGCTTTCTACTTTTTATTGCTTAATATTATATGTTTGACAATTTTCTTCAAAAACTTGAGCTTAATTCAGACCCTAATAGCCCTAAAATCCGTTTTTAGAAATATAAGGGGGTGTTTGGGTTAAGCCCAAAATGGGTCAAAATGGCAATGTCATGGGTTGTGGCCATTTGGCCAACTTTGGCTTAAGTCATTAAGCTCTTTTGAGTCTGTTTTCCAAAATTTTTAAGTTCAAAAAAGTGTTTTTCAAGTTTTCTCATTGTTTTCTTAGGTCTGCTAGTTTTAAAGAGGGGTCAAAGTGCTTATTTGCTTAAGCTTTAGAAAACCTGAGTTGTAGTATTAATTTTTTGTCATTTATATGTGTTAAAATCAACTAGTAGAAACCTTAGGAGTCCTTAGTTTTTGTTAGCAATTCTGTCAACATTTTTTTGTTTTCCAAAAGATCAAAATGTGTCCCAATTTCATTCTAAAAAATCAGAGGGTAAATCAGAGTTTTAGGTTCTAAAAATTTGTGCACAAGTTCATTTCAAGGTATTTTTCATCTGTTTTAACTAAGTTTTTGTTTTTGAGCTTATTGGAGAGCTTATTTTTAAGCTAACTTTTTCACAAAATCCTTTGTTGAAACTGCCCTGGTGCTAAACCACCAATTTCAAAACAGTTTTTCTAGCTTATTTGTTAACTTTAGCAGGAGCTTTTGGCTTTCATAGAAAGCCAATAAGCCCTTTCATAAGACCTCATAAGCTCAAGCCTAAATTTCCCCTCTAGGTGGCTTAAAATGAAGCTCAAATTAGGCCTTTGATTTTTTTAAGCATAGTGTAGGAAATAGCTTATTCTTGTTCCAGCTTATTTTGTGCTTTTTAATTGCTGTTTTCATGTTCTTAGTTGCTTATTAAGTGTGTTTGTTGCCCTAGTTTGCTTATTGTTCATATACTTTGCTTATTCGTGTGCTAAAAGTCAAAATCAAAAAGCCATTTTAAGCCTTTAAGCTCATAAGCCCTCTGCCATCTTTGAGTGCTGTTTCTGGCTTATTCTTAGCTTTTCACAAAAAGTCTTAGTTATAGAAAATGATAAGTGCCATGTGCTTATTAAGTTTGTGTAAAAAGTTTTTCTAAAAAAAAGGGGGATAAGAGGAAACCCGGGTGAGCAAGACTCGAACCCGGGTCTCAACCCTCATCACCCCTCTTTTATACAAACACTCTTACCGCTGTGCCCTTGGGTCTTTTCTGTTAGACCCTTGGGCACTTTGGTATATAAGGGTGTTTTGCCCTTTTAGCTTATAAGCCCGAATTGGCTTATTCTGAGCTTATTTATAAGCTCAAGTTCGGGTTTCTTATTTTTCTTAGGTAGGTTTTAGGGTAAAGTAATTTTAGTAATTTTCTCAGAATTTTTAAAATAAGTTTAGTATTTTTTATAATTTAATTTCTTTAAAAGTTTTAAAAATTCATAAAAAATACAAAAATTA
>BQNB010024622.1:0-60505 GCA_026074375.1 Tanacetum coccineum
CTTTCATCTCCTAAGGCTTCATTTACATTCTTAGGTTCTATAGTTGATATAAAACAAAATAAGTTACTTTGGTTTTGGGCTTTCTTACTAAATATTTCGAATTGATCGAAAGCTTTAGTTTTATTCTAAAGGAATCTAGTCCAAGTGTACCTAGAGTAGTCATCTACTATGACTAAGGTGTATCGAAAATATGATCAAGCATACCTAAAACTCGTTTTTAGGTCTTCTAACTTTAGTGTCTGGAATTTGGTCGATACGCCGTATCGAGAGAGTTCAATACGGCGTATTGGGGATTTCTTGAAGTAGGGACCATGTTCAATATCTTCCAAAATATTATATTACTATATCTTGGATACGGCGTATAGAGATCTTCTGGATACGACGTATTAGACTTTGATTCTTCATGGTTTCTTGTAAAGTGCAGGATACGCCGTATCTTCCTTGATGGATACGGCGTATTGAATGTCAGAACAGTATTCTTCATATTTCTTTGTTTAAGCTCCATGTGGAAACTAGAAGAGGGGAGGGTGAATAGTTTACACGTTTGTTTTGCATTTTAAAAGTTTACTTTAAAAAGGTATAGATCCGAGTTATATGTTTAATCAAATCACAATATGAACAAGCAATAACTATTTAAACTAAAGCACGATAACAACAATAATAATGTAAAGAGATAAGGAAAGAAACAACCAAACCAAGACACCAAGATTTTATAGTGGTTCAGCAACGAAACACCTCTTCCCCATACTCCACTCCCCGAGTATCCGACTTGAGATCTCACTATGTCAACAAGCTCCCTTTAGGCGGAGAAAATTGTTTACACGTCGCTTACGTTATTTTCCGACACTAAGCTAAATGTCGAGTCCTAATCTTAGCTAGAACCAATCTACCACTTCACAAGATACACCCACTCACAAGATCTACACTATCGGATTTACACAATATCCGAATCACACAACTACACAAGATAAATACAATAGAGGTTTGGTACTTAGAAGAAAAGAGGAGAGATCACTAATTAACACTTCGCTTCTTGACGAATACGAGTGTTCTTCTCTTGCACTTGAATGAGAGGGAAGAGATGAGAAGAAGAGATTAGATCACTTGAAACAAGATCTAAGTATGTTAGTGATCAAGAGTTTTAGTGAGAGAAAGAAGGTTTAGAGAGAGAAAGAAAAGACTGAAAAATTTCGTGCAAAGAGGAATATGATTTTTCTTCGTGGAGGGCACGAATGGGCCAGTATTGTATAGGGCAAGGAGGCGAATCCCTCAACGGCTATCTGGGGGCGGTCCCGGCGGTCCCTTATATATAAGGGGGCCGCCGCCTAGACTCCGCTCCCTTTTTTGTCTTTTTGTGGGGAAGGTTGTATCTGGTGTAGAAGCTTCCGTTTTGGGAGGAAAATTTGACTTTCAAATTTGAATTTCAAATTTTAAGTTTTTAATAAAACTTTTTATTTTAATTAGAAAATATTTGTATAAATGAATTATTTTAAGAAAAAACTTTTGTAAGAATTAAAGTGAGGATTACGAGAAAAATATTTTCTTGATCCAATAATCATGCAAATTATTTTGTTTGTCCATACCTTAAGTGATCACTAATCTTAGCATATGAAATTTACATTTAATAATTTTAAACGTTTATTTTTATTGTTAAAACGTTTTTACATTTGTTAAAATCAAAACGTTGAAGGATCAAAAAATATAAATAACGTTTTTGAGCATAATTGTATTCAACCTTTTGCTTATTGGTTACCGCTTATTTATGCTTATTTATATATTCGGATAGTGTTTGGATTTGGCTTATTTGATAACAAGATCTCAACTTTCTATCATAAAAACAAATCTAGCATATTAAGAATAATATTGTGTAGCTTATTTAGGTTTAAAAACAGCTTTTTGTTAGCTTTTTAGAACTTATTTGTCCCGGCTTAGTTTTAGGCGTGTGTTTGGATTCGGCTTATTTGTTAAAAAGATCTTAGTTTTCTTTCCAAAAACCATAACTAAGCTTATTCTTATCTAATTACGTGGCCTATTTAGGTGTTATACAGATTGTTAAAAGGTTTTTTATAGCTTATTTCGGTCTCGGTTTATGTTCAAAGTGTTAAAAAAAGATTTTTAGTCATATCTTTAAATAGATTAAGCCTATCTTCTTAAAAGCTGTTAAAATTGAATAAGTGGTAGTTTTAGAAGCTTATTTCTAGGAAAAAGTACTTATTTTAGAAAAAAATTCTAGGTTAGACCGCGATTTGTTGAAGAAGACCACGGTTTGAATATTAAACATTGCGGTTTGAGTCCTCTCCCAGGCGTTTTGAGCTATTTTCCTCAGCGATTCGAGTCCTTTCCTAGGCGGTTGCTACAGTTAACATCGAATTAAAGTAATCTAGGCATGTAAACGCAGGGGTTTCATAAGAAATTAGATATCATAACACATGCGCATTTGACACACCCTCACGCGATTTGAGTAACATGTTTGAAGAATTATGAGCTACCTACTTCAAGCGGTTTGAGTAGCACTTAGTCTAGCGATTTGAGACTCCTCTTTCCAGCGATTTGATCATAGTGTTCCAGCAGTTTGATAGGATTTTTCTAGCAGTTTGAGTTATATAGTTTCAAGCGGCTTGACAAGTTAAAGGCGATTAGATCTCTTCATTAAAAAATCTTTCACGTGACTTGATCTTTGTGGTTCCAAAGATTTGATCTTTTTTGCTATCTCTTTCACGTGGTTTGAGTAAATTCTTACAGCGGTTTGATCATAACCTCTTCACGAGTTAGTTCACGTGGTCTAAGACCTCATCAAGCGGTTTGAGGTGATTATAAGGCAATTTGAAACTTGGTTTTTTGTGTTTAGGGTTTTCCCATTGTAGAAGAATAAGGTTCAAATATGGCGGGTAAATCATATTGAAAAGTGTAAACCCTACCTCATATTTACACCTTAGACCTCTCGAGTTTGACAAATATTGCAACATAAAATCTAAACAACAATTACAATTTCAACCCTCGACTTATAAACTTCAATTCATATTTCGTCCTTAACAGAATTAGTCCCTCCAAGTGAAACTATCTCACTATTCGTCCTTGTTAGTGTTATAACAACCGTTAAGCCTTGTAACTTGTTTTTTCCTTACACCGTTAATCCTCACTTTCACTAAGTACAACCGTTAGCCTTTAACTTGGAATTTAATTCTTCATTTGTTCTTTAAAGGCTACAATTCGATTTAATTAAGCAAACATTACCAAACGAAATCAACAACAACAATCCACAACAACATCAATTAATCTAATTAAGATCCTTAATTTAATTTCACACATCACTCATTTCATTTCATGATGTCTACAATGCCTGATAATGTTATTGTTGCGGGTTCTGATAACCGTCCTCCTATGCTCAAGAGAAGTCAATATGATTTGTAGCGGAGTCGAATGTTGCTTTACATACAGGGAAAAGAACATGCTAAAAAGCTACTTCAGTCAGTTAAAGAAGGTCCATTTCCATATGGAACGATCACTGATCCATCAACTAAGACTTCACCTGCTACAACAAGATCAAGAACAATGGATGATCTTTCACCCGAAGAAAATATACGTGAAGCATGTGACATCAAAGCAACCAATATCATTCTTCAGGGTTTACCATCGGATGTATACTCTCTTGTGAATCATCACACAGTTTCCAAGGAGTTATGTGATAGAGTTAAATTACTCATTGAAGGTTCAGAACTCTCATTGCAAGAATGAGAATGAAAGCTGTATGTTGGGATTAAAAGCCTTCTTGAAGTTACTGCTGCTAAGGTTTGTGTTACTGCTGCTAAGTAAAACTTAGTGTTATTTAGTAATCTTAATGAAAAAATATGCTAAGTAGTTAGTATTGCTAGTGTAACTTAGTACTGCTAGTGTAACTTAGTACTGCTAGTGTATATTAGTACTGCTAGTATATGTTAGTACTGCTAGAGTAAAGTTAGTACTGCTGGTGAAGATTGAAGAAAATATTCTAAGTAGTTAATACTGCTTGTACACAGTTAATGCTGCTGGTGTATAAGTTACTACTGCTTGTTAAGAGTTAATACTACTGGTACAAAATTACAACTACTGAAAGTTACAACTGCTGAAAGATTACAACTGCTGAAAGATAAAGATTGCTTGAAGATCAAGATTACTTATGAGATACGTATTTTTTTAATAGTAATAAGTATCTTTGAGAATAATCTAAGTTTTAGTAATATATTGTAAATCGACTAGGACTCCTTGGTGTATAAAAGGAGGTCCTAGGGCATAGAGTTTTATGTATCTTAGTCGTATAATTCATAACTTCAAGGTTTTGTAACCCTAATACTAGGAGAGTATTCTTATTATTTGTAATAATAATATTGGAGCTTTTATTGTTGAAATTATATTGTTTTGTGTTACTGAAGAATCATCTTAAATTTAAAGATTAGATTTCGTATAATTCTATAGTATTATCAAACAAAGTTTCTTAAACTAAGTTGTGTTAGATTTATCTAGCATAACTAAACCTTAAACAAGCTTAAGGAATTCGATCATTAGAAGTTAACTGGGATCAACAAGTGGTATTAGAGCTTGTTGAGAAGCTTTGAATAAAGAATAAACTGCTTTTACACACAAGGTCTGTTTGTTACAAAGAGATGGATCAAGACTCAGCACATATGGTGGTTGCTTCAGAAGTACCTATGCTCAAACCAGGTGAGTATGAGCTTTTGAGGTGAAGATGAAACATACATCCAATGAATATTATTTCCTCTATGGGAAGTTTCTCTAAGAGAATGGTAATGCACCTCCAATAACAAAAGTTGTTGAAGGTGTTGAGACTACAATTGCTCCTACAACTACTGAAGAAAAGGCACAAAGGAGGTTAGAGTTGAAGGCAAGAAGCATTTTATTGATGGGTATCCCTAATGAACATCAATTGAAGTTTAACTTCATCAAAGATGCCAAATAATTGCTACAGACTGTTGAGAAGAGGTTTGGAGGGAATGCTGCTACTAAAAAGACTTAGAGGAATCTTCTAAAGCAGCAATATAAATTTTTTACTACATCTAGATCAGAGGTGTTAGATCAAACCTTTGATAGGCTTCAAAAGCTTATCAGTCAGTTGGAGATTCATGGTGAAAGTATCTCACAAAAATATGTGAATCAAAAGTTCTTAAGATGTTTGTCACCAGAATGGAACACACATACCATTGTGTAGAGGAACAAGCCTGAGATAGATACATTAAGCATGGATGATCTTTACAACAACCTGCAGATCTATGAACTAGATGTCAAAGGGACATCAAGCTCAAGCACAAACATACAAAACATAGCCTTTCTGTCCGCAAACAGCACTAACAGTACAAATGGAGCAGTTAATACTGCTCATGATGCTACAACTGCTAGCACTCAAGCTACTGCTGTTAACACAACAACAATCGATAACTTAAGTAATGCTATTATCTATGATTTCTTTGCAAGTCAACCAAATAGTTTACAACTTGACAATGAGGACTTGCAATAAATTAATCTTGATGATTTAGAAGAGATGGACTTAAGGTGGCAGATGGCTATGCTAACAATGAGGGCAAGGAGATTCTTGAAGAACACTAGAAGGAAGTTTTCTATGAATGGTACTAAGACCATTGGGTTTGATAAGTCCAAGGTAGAGTGTTACAACTTTCTTGGACAATATTTGGACAAATGATGGACTAAGGACCCTAAGTATGTAAGACTTATGGAGTTAAGTGTTGTAATGGACTTGTAACAAAGTTGCTAAACTAAAAAGTTACAAAAACAAGTTTAAACACATTTTTACCAAAAATATCAAAACATTCTGTTTTAATTCGAAATATAACATATTTATTTTATATTTTTATAAAATACTACATGTCATGGGGATTCCAAAAATGTAAGAAACTCGAAAAACCGATTTATAACGAAGGAGATACGGCATTTGCAAGTTACGCGATAATAAACACGTTTATAAAAGACATTTAATAAAAACTCATTACAAACCACCTCTGATAGTACATATTTTTAGGATTCCAAAACATTAAGAATCATAATTTTTCAATCAATAACGAAGGAGTTATGGATTTTTTCCTTGTTTACGATAAGTTATGTTTATAAAAATAATATTATATAAAATACATGAACAGTAAAATTCCACTATTCATCTTAGATACATTTTGGAAAGTACATTAATTAGATAAAACTTTTAATTATGAAGACGTGCTCGAAAGAATCACTAAAATCGGAGTTAAAACGAATAAGATACGACATTTACGAGTTTACGATAACTAAATTTATAAAAGTATATAAACAGTAAAAAGTACTGTTCACCAGAGGACTTAAAATATGAAAGTATAAATATTTTTGATAAATCGTCTTAATACGAAAGCCTGTGGACATAAGAAAACGTAAGAATACGGGCTTAATACGACAATAGTTACGCCATTTTTTTACTAAAGAGATATTTATAAAGCGTTTTTTACTTTATAAATATGATTTCACTAATACGAATAGATGGATTAGATGGTGATGTAGCTATATATAATTGTATATGGTAGTAGTTAATCAAAGTGCTTAGTACTTATACGACCTATATTAGATTATGTTGCATTCCGTCATTTCCGTGACGCATTTTCTATTATATTTGGATTATCATTAACTCAAGGTGAGTTCATAGCCCCATGTTTTACATTTTAATGATTTACAAGTTTTGGGGTGAGAAACATATTCATGTTTTACAATTAGACGCAAGTGGACATTTCACATTTACGATTACGTGTTTGCCTAAGTAGCGATAACCCATCTGAGCCCATTATCATAAACTGTCAATTACTATTGTGAGCGCGAATGTTATAAATAGATCTATTTGGGATTGACATCCCTGTTCGGGTGAGTCATGCTCACTATGCCAGTTTTCCGAACAACGAACGTATACCATGTCGAACATAGGATGTTGCGGGTTAGAACATCATCACGGGCAATGTTGGCAATTTATATTGCAATTCATACATGTCGAGCTTCAGTGTCTTGAGCTTAGGAAAACGTAATTACATTTGATGATGTTTGCATCTGTTGCATTATCATGGGGAAATCTTGCGGTCCTACATTATATATTTTATAAACCTATGAATCCACTCAACAATTTGTTGATGTTTTAAGCAATGTTTTTCAGGAGATCAATAAGCACGAGGTGCAAGGGATACATTGGTGGTCTTATATTTTGGATGTCATATGCATGAAGATTTAGTTGCATTACATTTTGGGATAATTGTTATGAACTTAAATCTTGTATTTTGAACAATGAACATGTAAAGCTTCGGGCTTTTGTAACAACACTTTGCTAAATCCAATGTATCAGTTTTAAACGGCTTTTAATGGTCGTTCTTATATATATCTTGTGTTATTGATCTATGAAGTACCACCCCCAACTCATATTCCATATTCCGATACGACCCAATTTTGGGGTGTTAGATAGCTATTATTGTATCAGTTTAAGTTGTATCAGTTTTATGTGGCTATAATAAAGGGAATTTAAGACCCACAATATAGTTTTCGTTTATATGTGTTTCTGCACATGAAATACAAGGGGTAGTCCTAATATTATACGAAAGTTACCAATTTGGAAATGGGAGTTTTGAATGGAAACCAATCTGCAGATCATATCAACCACTCCCCTTTAGCAATCATTCAACTCATGCTATGAGCATTTACAGTTTGACTTTAGAAAGTCAAACTGCAAATGCTAAATGGGAGTTTTGAATGGAAATGCAGTATGCAAACATTTCAAACTACACTGTAAATGCTAAATGGGAGTTGACTACAAACTACAAATGCTAAATTGGAGTTTTGAATGGAAATGCAGTCTACAAACACCCATTGCAAACTACACGGCAAATGCTAAATGGGAGTTGACTGCAAACTGCAAATGCTAAATGGAAGTTTTGAATGGAAATGCAGTCTGCAAACACCCATTGCAAACTATACTGCAAATGCTAAATAGGAGTTGACTGCAAACTGCGAATGCTAAATGGGAGTTTTAAATGAAAATGCAGTCTGCTAACACTCATTGCAAACACACCCTTTATCCAACGCAAATGGTATATGGGATGAGTTGACTGCAAACTGCAAATGCTCATGGGTACAGTAATATCCAAACACCCATTTAGCATTTGCAATCAAATCATGCAGTCTGCAAATCATATCCAAACACCCCTTTTATCCAATGCAGTCAACTCATGCCATGTAACTGCAAATGCTAAATGGGAGTGATTGGAATGGAAATGCAGTCTGCAAACATTTCAAACAACACTATTGTGGTTATAAAAGAAGAGACCAAGTGGCATTCTAAGTCCCTTTTAAAACTAGAGAAAAATCTACATAGATCAAAGGGTTAAGGATTAGTTTGACAATGGAACTGTTTCAAGAATAAGGAGCGAAACAGTATTTTGTGAGGAGAAAAGGTATTAAAGAGAAATTATTTTTTTAGTGTAGCTAGACCTCCTCAACAAAATAGTATGTAGCTGAGCAGGAAAAATAGAACACAAATTGAGGCTGCTAGGACAATGCTAGCTAATTCTAAGCTACCTACAGACTTTTGGACAAGAAGCAGTTAATACAGTCTTGCTATGTTTGGACTATCCAACCAAACGCGCCCTAATCTGTTTTATCAACAGCCAAACGCACCCCATGTACGTTTTAAGCAAACCAAACGCACCCTAATCTGTGATATAACCAACCAAACGCACCCTGCTGGTGCAAGCTTAAACCAAACGCATCTTATGGCTGGGCATAACCACATACCAACGCACCCTACTTGCTGACTTGGAAAGCAAACACTCCTTGTGTTAGCCACCAAACAGACGCACCCTAATCTGGCTTGCACCGAGCATCAAACGCACCCTATGTGGTGCGGCAATGAAAAACCAAACACACTCTTGTGCGTTACACAGCCGACCCGACGCACCCTTAGGTTGATTACACCAAACCACACGCACCCTTCGTGGTGCCGAATCGAAACCAACCAAACAAACACCCTTCGTGGGTTAACGACAGAACCGAACGCACCCTCATGGAGAGAGTGACGAGATGATAGAGATGGTTGTGGAGGTTGCGGTGGCGGTGTAGCAAGTGGTGATGATGATGATGTATGGTGTTGATGATAGATTCGGTGGTGATGTGGATGATGGTGGAGGGTGGCGTGACTCGGCTGGAGTGGCCGGAAATATCGTCGGATAGTGGCCGGAAAATATAGGAGGCGCCGGAAAGATGTTGAGAGAGAAGGGAGGATGTATAAAAGTGTGGCTAGGTTTTGATAAAAAGAATGAACCCTAATTGATGACATATTTATAACTAGAAAGTTTTCAAAAAAAAATAGCAAGTGTTATATAGTATAGGGTTAAATTTATAAATACCACCACGGGGACTACAAGTGTAACTTCCGATAATTAATGGTTCGGGACTCGTTTGAGCGACTTAACGGAGGAATTAAAATACGAAAATTTCGCCATTGTTTTCCAAATTGTTTTTCCCGCGAAAATGAGTATTCACTCGACCTATATTTTATAAATATTTTTATAAAATATATTTAAATCATTATTATTTATTTGGTACCATTGGGTGTCGCGAGTAAGCTTTGTCCGAAAAATAAAACTTTAATTTCAACGTTCGCGTTTTTAAATAAACGCTATTGGATAAATATTAACTAATTTATTAAATATTTTTATTTAATAAAAAGTGGTAATTAAATATAAATTTGATTATTCATGGGCCGGTACGCGTTGTGTTCAAAATTTTGCGAGGTTATCTCAGCCATTTTCTGTTTGTTTTCGTGTCTCGGCCAAAACTAAAAAGTTGTCCGAAATATCGTTTTACATCAAATTGCTTTAGAGTTCGAGTTGTGAAAACGTAATTTAGTGGTTCGTTTTTGATAAATCAACTATGAATTAATATATATCTTTTTCGTTTTCGAATCAAATAAGTTAAAAAAATAACTTTGTACTCGCGGTGTGTAATAATAAATAAGAATTATTATTTAAATACGTTCCGAAAATTTTACCAGCCACGCGGTAATTGCTTTTATTAAACAATAAAACGTCAAAAGTCAAAAAGTCAAGTCAGACTCGAAAAGTCAAAGGTTAAAATAGTCTTTTAAAATTTCAAAAATTCTCGGATGTTACAAGGTGTATGTAGATGATATCATTTTTGGCTCTACAAAGAAGTCATTATGCACTGAGTTTGAGAAGATGATGCATAAGAAGTTTTAGATAAGTTCTATAGGTGAACTCATATTCTTCTTAGGACTGCAAGTAAAGCAGAAGGAGGATGGGATTTTTCTCAGTCAAGACAAGTATGTGATTGAAATTTTGAAGAAATTTGGTTTTACTGATGTTAAGACAGCAAGCACATCTATGGAAACTCAAAAGCTTTTGCTTAAGGATGAATATAGTGAAGAAGTGGATGTTCATTTATATAGATCAATGATTGGTTCATTGATGTATCTTACTTCTTCAAGACATGATATTATGTTTGCAATGTGTACCTGTGCAAGATACCAAGTCAACCTAAAGGATTCACATCTTCATGTTGTAAAAAGGATCTTTAGGTACTTAAAAGGTCAACTAAAATTGGGTCTTTGGTATCCAAAAAATTCTCCTTTTTATTTGGTAGCATATACTGATAGTGATTATGCTAGAGCAAGCTTAGATAGGAAGTCTACAACAGGAGGTTGTCAATTCCTTGAAAGTAGATTAATATCATGACAATGCAAGAAATAGACTGTGGTTACAAATTCCATAATAGAAGTTGAATATGTGGCTGCTTCAAGTTGATGTGGACAAGTGCTTTAGATTCAGATTTAATTACTTGATTATGGGTACAATTTCTTGCATACCAAAATCTTTATTAATAATAATAGTACTATTTGCATAATTAAAAATCCCATTTTTCATTCAAAAACAAAGCATATAGAGATTAGACATCACTTTATTAGAGATTGCAATGAAAAGAAGTTGATTCAAATGGTTAAAATCCATACTTAAAAGAATGTTGCAGATTTACTTATAAAAGCTTTTGATGTAAGCAGGTTTCAATATTTGATTGCTAGTATTAGAATACTAAATCCTTAAAATCTTTTATCTCTATACATTTTTGTAGAGTTTTGTATGAATTAGTACTGTTATTCATGTCATTAAAAGTTTCTACTGTTAAGTATAATTAGTGCTGCTAGTTATACTTAATAATTCTGAGTTAATGCAGTTAGTTATACTTAATATTGTTGGTATAATTAACATTTTGAAAATTGTGAGAAAAATAATTGAGAGAGTTGGTGAGAATAAAAACAGAAAGAGAGATGTGTAAAAAAAGACAGAGTGATTTGGTGAGAAAAAGAATTAAGAGAGTTGGTGAGAATAAAAACAGAAAGAGAGATGTGCGGAATAAAATCAGACAGAGAGTTTTGGTGAGTAAAAGAATTGAGAGAAGTGGTGAGTTGAAAAACAAAAAGAGAGTTGAATATATTAAAAATAGACATAGTGTTTAGAATTAGAGTTAATGCTGGTGACTCAAAGTTAATGCTACTAGGCATAACTTAATGCTGTTAAGCATAACTTAATGCTGCTAGGCATAAGTTAATACTGCTGGCATAACTTAATGTTGTTAGGCATAATTTAATGCTGCTAGGCATAACTTACTACTACTGTTGAACGTTAATGTTGTTGAGGGTATTTTCATAAATACTTCGATTAAGGGTTTCAATCACTCATTTAATCAATTTCATTCAATCATATACTCTCTAATCATAAACCCTAAATCAATTTCATCATTCATCATCAAAACCCAACACAATGATGACCTTACAGTTTGCTGATACTCACAACATAGTCATATTTTTATCTAAACCCGCTGAAAGTGAAGGGTTTGAGCAAATTGTTGATTTTCTGAATGCAAACCCTATCAAATATGCACTAACGATCAATCCTACTATATATACTTCGTGCATTGAATAATTCTGGGCTACTGTAAAGGCAAAATCTGTTAATGAGGAAGTACAGTTACAAGCCCTAGTGGATGGGAAGAAAGTGATCATAACCGAATCCACTATAAGAAGAGATCTTCACCTGGAAGATGCTGAAGGTGTTGATTGTCTACCCAATGCTACCATCTTTGAACAGCTTACACTAATGGGGTATGAGAAACTTTCACAGAAGCTTACTTTCTATAAGGCATTCTTTTCCTTACAATGGAAATTCCTTATTCATACCATTTACAATGCCTAAGTGCTAAGACTACTACATGGAATGAATTTAGTAGCACTATGGCTTCTGTAATTATCTGTTTAACTACAAACCAGAAGTTTAACTTTTCAAAATACATTTTTGAAAGTTTGGTGAAGAACTTAGATAGTATGGGAAAATTCTTAATGTATCGAAGATTTATACAAGTGTTTTTGAATAAACAAGTTGATGTGATGTCAAAACGTAATGGGATCTATGTTATGTCCTTTCACACAGAGAAGATTTTTAGAAACATGAAAAGGGTAGGAAAAGGATTCTATGGAAGTGTAACACCCTTATTTCCAACAATGATGGTACAAGCTCAAGAAAAAATGGGTGAAGGTTCAGCAAATCCTACTGATCCCCATCACACACCCACCAATATTCAACCATTAACATCTCAACCTCAAAAGAAACAAAAACCTAGGAAGCTAAAGAGAAAGGACACTAAGGTACCTCGGCCTAGTGGTCCTATAGACAATGTTGCAGATGAGGTTGTCTATGAGGAGATGGATGACAGTTTAGAAAGGGCTGCCACTACTGCTACTAGCTTAGATGCAGAGCAGAACATGGGTAACATCAATAAGACCCAATCCAAGGCAACACTTAATGAACCAAGTTCCTTAGGAACTAGTTCAAGTAGTAGTCCCAGACGCCAAGAAACCGTGGGGGATACTATTGCTCAAACTGGGTTTAAGAATGTATCTAAAACTTCTAATGATTCACTGCTCGCAGGAGTTAACACAACTCAAAATGATGAGGATAATCTAAAACTAAAGGAATTAATGGAATTATGTACCAACTTACAAAATAGAGTTATTGATCTGGAGAAAACTAAGACCTCTCAATCTCAGGAGATTATAAGTTTGAAAAGGAGGGTCAATAGACTAGAAAAGAAGAATAGGTCAAAACCTCATGGGCTTAAAAGATTATGCAAGGTTGGTCTGTCAGCTAGGATTGAATCCTCTGAAGATGAAGGTTTGGGTGAAGAGGATGCATCTAAAGAGGGGAGGATTGATGATATTGATGCTAATGAAGACATTTATCTGGTCAATGTTCACAGAGATGAAGATATGTTTGGGGTAAATGATCTTAAAGGTGATGAGGTAATTGTTGAAACTGAAGTTGATCATGAGGTGGTTGTTGAAACTGAAGTTTCTTCTAAAGATGTAAACTTAAGTGTTGATGAAGTTACTTTAGCTCAAGCACTTGCAGATTTGAAAAGTGCAAAACCCAAGGCTGACAAGTTTATGTTACAAGAACTAGAGCAGGGTCAAATTACAACAATAGCTACTGCTACAATAGTTACAGCTGCTAGCACAAGACCCAAGGCTAAAGGGCTTGTTATTCATGAAGAGGAGCAAGCAACTACACCAACAGTTTCTTCTCAACAACCATTACAGGTTAAGGTTCAGGACAAGGGTAAAGGAATCATGGTAGAAGAACCTTTGAAGATAAAGAAGAAAGATCAAATCAGTTTTGATGAACAAGAAGCTATAAGATTACAAGCTGAATTTGATGAAGATGAGAGACTTTCAAGGGAAAAAGACAAAGCCAATGTTGCTTTAACTGAAGAATGAAATGATATTCAGGCTAAGATTGATGTTGATTATCAATTGGCTCAAAGATTGCAAGCTCAGGAGCAAGAAGAATTGACTGATGAAGAAAAGGCAAGATTGTTTGTACAATTCTTAAAGCAAAGAAGAAAACATTTTGCAGCTAAGAGAGCAGAAGAGAAAGGAACAGACCTCCAATAAGAGCTCAACAAAAGAGTATCATGTGTACTTATTTGAAAAACATTAAAGGATGGAAGCATAAATGCTTGAAGAACAAGTCATTTACCAATATTCAAGAATTGTTTGACAATGCTTTCAAAATGGTGAACACCTTTGTTGACTACAGAACTGAGTTGATGGAAGAGAGTTCCAAGAAAGCAAAAGTGATGGAAGAGAGTTCCAAGAAAGTTGAAGCTCTGGAATAAGAAAGCTCTAAAAAGCAAAAAGTGGAAGAAGACAAAGAGTCTGAAGAGCTTAAACAATGTTTGGAAATTATTCCAGATGATGGAGATGATGTAACTATTGATGCTACACCTTTATCTACTAAATCTCCAACCATTTTTGACTACAAGATCTACAAAGAAGGGAAGAAAAGCTATTTCCAAATTATCAGAGCAGATGGTAATTCTCAGATGTATTAACTTTTGGAAAGATGCTTAAAAACTTTAACAGAGAAGACGTGTAAGTTCCTTGGAGCATAGTTAAAGCTAGATTTAAAAAGAGAAGAGCCAGTGAATTACATGGATAATTTCTTATTTCTTAATTTGAAGACCATGTTTAAACATCATGTTGAAGATAGTGTATGGAAGAATCAACAAGGATTAGTTAAAGTGATGAACTAGAAGCTTTATGATTCTTGTGGATTTCATTGGGTAACAATGCAGTCCATACTTTATTATCTGTTGGTTGAGAAGATGTATCCACTTACAAATCACACACTACATTAGATGTTCAATGATGTGAAGCTTCAAGTTGATTATGAGTGTGAAATGTCATTTGAGCTTCTTAGATTGGTCAAGAAACAGCTTAAGGAAGGCTATGTACCTAAATGAAGTATTTGGAAGCATCCTCCTAGTGATTAATGAAGCTTTCAATGAAGAAACTAAAGATTTTGAAGAAGAATATCAAGTTTAGGGGAGGATTGTTGGGATTAAAAGCCTTCTTGAAGTTACTACTGCTAAGGTTTGTGTTACTGCTGCTAAGTAAAACTTAGTGTTGTTCAGTAATCTTAAAGAAAAAATATGCTTAGTTAGTACTACTATTATACGTTAGTACTGTAAAGTAAAGTTAGTACTGCTGGTGAAGATTGAAGAAAATATTCTAAGTAGTTACTACTGCTTGTACACAGTACATGCTGTTGGTTTATAAGTTACTACTGCTTGTTAAGAGTTAATGATGTTGCTATAAAGTTACAACTGCTGAAAGTTACAACTGTTGAAAGATAAAGATTGCTTGAAAATCAAGATTACTTATGTAATAAGGATTGTTAATTATAGAATAGATCTTTGAGAATAATCTAAGTTTTAGTAATATATTATAAATTGACTAGGACTCCTTGGTGTATAAAAGGAGGTCCTAGGGCATAGAGTTTTATGTATCTTAGTCGTATAATTCATAGCTTCAAGATTTTGTAACCCTAATACTAGGAGAGTATTCGTATTATTTATAATAATAATATTGGATCTTTTATTGTTGAAATTATATTGTTTTGTGTTACTAAAGAATTCTTCTTATATTAAAGATTAGATTTCGTATAATCTTTAGTATTATCAAAAAAGTTTCTTAAACTAAGTTGTGTTAGATTTATCTAGCATAACTAAACCTTAAACAAGCTTAAGGAATTTGAACATTAGAAGTTAACTGGGATCAACACTCACCCATCCTCGAGTGACTTCTTCAAAGGTCTTAAGCCAAATAGAAACTTGAATCTTAATTTCATAACTCATCAAACAAGAATTGTCATGAACTTAAGTTAGAAGTTGGTAAAGAGCTTAATGGTTTTGAAAAATTAACTCAACTTTGGGGTCGCTTAGAAATAAAATCTTGAATCACTAAACACGAAGTTTGCAAACAAGCAAGGAACGCTTGTTTTTGCATCCAAAATGGTTGGCTTAATAGTATGACGAAATAAGACGGAGGCGTGATAGGAATATATGTCAACGTAATTTCTAATGGCTAAAGAACGAACGTCTCTACATGTCGTGCATACGTAGTTCACCTGTCGCTCACCTCGAACTCTGACTCGGAATCTATCGACGAGTCCACATCAAGGTTTTATGTAGGGTAAGGGTACGAAGAGTAGTTGAGTGTACATCGCGACTTTTTCACAGAAACATCAGCATGGGAAGGTGATCTATGGGACATACTGTGACTGTAAAGGTGTCCATAATAGCAATGTACTTAGGGACAGTGTGACAACAGTAACCGACGTAAAAGCAAACTCAGAATAGAAATTATCAATCAGAATAAAGCATGATGTATTTAAGCACAAATAGTTGAAATCTAAAAGTATGTAGTGTACAATGCACATAATCTCTAGTATGCTTTTCAGTGACCAAAGTGGAAAGTCAGCTTTTTAACTCATTTAAAATAATGACTATACCCAGTGTTGCATGATACTCCCTGAATTGGACATAGTTGATCAAGTTATGTCTAATCGATGTCTAATGATGCAACCACTCGAACTAGACAACTCGTTTCATGTTCGGTATTTTTAGAAAAGAAAATTATTTTGGTTATAGTTCGGATTTTTATTTTGAAAAAACCAATGTTCTCTATAACCTGGCTCTGATACCAATCTGTCACACCCCACCAAGGCGGAACTGCGGGGTGTAACATATTATTAAATATCACACAAGATGATAGATAAAGCACCATACATGAAATAAGATAAAAGAAAATTTATCCGAATTACAACATTTCCAAGTACAAGTTTAAAAGTACAAAGACAACATAGTAGTTTTCTTTCGAACATGAATCACCCAAAAGACAATAACTTAGAAGAAAATAGACATCTTGAATAGGCTCAAATGCAATCACACTAAGTTTTTACTTTAGGAACGTCACCCGAAAAGCATGACAAAAACGTTCAACTATCAAAATTTTAACAACCCAAATTTATGGCCGATAATTTAATCAAGCTTTAATACTATTTCAATTTTTATAGAAATTAATTTTTATCATTTTAATGAAAAATGTCACTTTTAACACTTTGAGAAATCTAAAACATTCATGTTTACACTCTGAAAGATTTAATTTAACTATTTAATTCACTTGTTTAAGTATTTTTGGCACTTTTTGCGTTTTGCCTAAACCGAGTTAAAAATAAACTTCACGACTTACTTAATAAAAATATTTAGCGACTCATTTAGCATTATATATAAAAAAAAATTATTATTAACGTGATTATTTGAGTTAAAGTTTTATTTTACGAATAAAGTTTATCCGTGATACCGGTGTTTTGTAATAAACCAAAACGAACAATTTAAATGAACATTTCAAAATATATATGAAACCTAGTCGTGTAAATACACATTTTTATGGGAAAAATTATTTAGAAAACAATGGCGCAAGTTTCGCCTTTTAAATCATCCGTTAACTAGACCAAACGAGACCCGAACCGTTATTTAACAAAAATTACCTAAAGTTTCACTTCTAGTCCCTCTAGTATATTTTTATTTTCAACCTTCAACTATTATACTCTTTCTATTTATTTTTAAACTTTTTAATATATAAACAAAATCTATTAATTTTTTTTTTCATAATTATCAAACTTAAAAACACACACACAACCCTAATTCTCTCTCTCCCTCCTCTCCAATTTCCGACAGCCGCCACTGCCCGGCGCCGCTGCCGGAAATCTTTTCCTGCGAGCCTCCATCTTCTCCGGCGAGCATTTTCCGGCAAGTATTTTCATAACTAAACCACCATCATCACCCTTCTCCCTCTCTTCAAAATATTCGGCGCCTCTATGGCGATTCCGGCCATCGAAATTTTTTTTTTCTGGCTAGGTCGCTTGTCACCACCACACTGCCACCTTCACTACTCCCTCTCCACCGCTGTCACCATCACGTCGGCACCATCCCACCAACTAACACCCTTCCCCGATTCATCTCCGACCACCGCTGCCTTACCGCCATCTCCTCCACTATAGATCCACGCCATTACCACCACGAAACCATCACACCAACGCCACTACAACCGTCTACACCTCGTCACAGCTACGCCAGCAGTCACCTCAGTCGCGGTGAACTTTTTATTAAACCACCAAAGATCTCATTTTCTTGCCTAGTTTTCCGTGCATGGTAGTTACGTCGATTGTAAAACAAAATACTTGAGTTGGTGGTAATTTGGTCAAAGTTTCTATCAAAAAGGGGCTGTCCACCGCTAAACCACCATGTGGTGGCAGTCGGACGACAGTACAGCCACCACAGCCGCACCTTGTGGTGTCGGGCTGTGATGGCGCAACCCCACGTGATGCCTCGGGGTGGTCAGCCGCGCCTAACACCACCCTTTGGGGGACTGCCAGCTGGCTTGTACGCACCACACGCCGCACCACGGTGGAGTCGGGCTTGTGTGGACCCATAATTTTTATTTATGTTTATTATAATTTTTTCCCGATTGTTTATTGTTTTTTTCCGAGGTAAAAAATGTGGCCTAATTAATGTATTGGTCATGTCATGGTGAATATGTCATATAACGGTGTTGGATCAGTGAATACAACCCATAAAGCGGTGTTTAGTTCTGATTTTATGGCCTTTTAGATGTTTTTTATGGGTCATCAGCCTCTAATAAGGTGCTTGGTTTTACTTAGAATTAATATTAGTGGTAAACTAGATAGTTATAATTTTTAAGTCGCAGAGAAATATTGTGGTATAGATTGAAAAGTAGTGGAAAATAGGTATATTTATATACATGGAAACGTTGTATAACGTCAAGGTCATGCCGAAATTCCATAAAAATTGATATACTTAGCGTATTTCACTTAAAATTTTCTGTTATAATAAAAAACACCGATAAAAATGACTAAATAAAAATAGTAAGGAATAATATATCTTTTATTATAATCAAATCCCGCTAAAAAAAGGATATTTAACTTATAAAATATTATTTTATGAAATAAAAACATTATTTGCTTAAATATAAACGATAAGACCTACGTTCATTTATTAATTAAACCTTTAACTTTATACTTTGATAATAAGCTTTACGTTTACATTCGTTAATTAAACCGTTACGTTCACATTTATTAAATAAATCATGTATGAGTTCTTTAGTAATTTTCCGAACGCGTTTCGAATAATATTGTTTAAAATTAATATCTCACTTTTCTTATATATATAATAATAATAATGCTTGAAAGAATGCATACCTAAATAGCACTTTCGAATATTTGCCTTTGGTTATATAGTTCCCGACATGAATGATTCGCGTCCGTTTTCGTATGTAAGGTATATACGGGATATATGTTACATACTTGTTTTATCATTTTGTTTATTTTATTTGGCCAACGACCGAAATGTTATAATTTTAAATTAAGTCTTTTTATTTTTGAGTCGTGTCGATGTAACTATCCATCGGAAAACCCCAAAACTTATACCTCCCTAAATGAATGGAGCAATACCGTTAGGATTAATTGCAACTTCGCGATCGCGACAAGATGTTCATTGACGCCACGTGGTTATTAGATTATTCGATTATTGATTACGAGCAAGGTGAGTTCATAGCGTCGCATTTAACTCTTTTTATGTTTTGAAAACCCGCGAGGGAGATACATGCTTGTTTTAGAAAATCAAACACATATGATTTTATTATGTGAACGTTGATATGATTGTATTGTTGTGGCCCTCCCTTCATGAACCGTCAATCACCGCTAACCGGTGAACGCTGATGCAATAATAATAGATCTATTTTGGCATAACGACCTGTCTGGCGTGTGTTCCTTGCGAGGGCATATGGGGACATATTGTATTTAGTATTAGGAGTGTGTAACACTATCACTCCAGGTTGGGCACATGGTTAAGGTTCGGTTCATGGCTCTAGCATCGTTGTGATTGTTCTATGAACTAAATGTTTTGCTAGGCTTGTGTTCAAAATGATTGTTATAAACTCAATGGATTCACTCAACGTTTTCGTTGACTTTTTAGCATGTTTATCTCAGGTATATGCTTGCTAGCTTGGATGGGATGGAATACAGATATCGAAGGACGTGGACTTGGTGAACTTTGCACAAATGATAAAATGTTTTCTTTTCAAGAAACTTAAACATGTTGTGAATTATTTTGAAATGAGTTTTTATAAAGTTATTGGAACCATGTAACTCTGATCTTTTAAATAAAAATTGAATGTCGTTTACCGTGACTCGTAAGCTTATATTATGAAGTAGCACCCTAATGTTGTATTCTGTTGCGTTGTAAATTTGGGGGTGTCACAGATTTGTATCAGAGCACGAGTCATAGCGAACTAGGTCGTTTTTCAAAACCTAGATTATGACTGTTTTGGAAAAAAATTCACGAGTCGTTCACTGATGTCCGATATCCGCGCGCCCAATCCTTCCCGATCCTTATGTGCTTGTTGCTAAGCCTTTGTTTGTATACTTTATACCAAGCGTGCGGTATAAAAAGTAATTATATATGTATATGTATATATATACACGATATCTGTTCTACGTCGGACCGCTATGTATACATATGCCTTTCGATTATCGTTACGCGCATACATTCCAGTTGTACTATTGATATTATGTAATGGGGTCACCATTATGATATGATTTCATAAATTTCCTATATGTGCAATATATATATGTACATTGCAATATTATATAGATTTGAGGCTTGGTTAGATTTTTGTTGTGTTTCGAGCCGCGATTAAGGAATCAAATAGCTAAGGAACAAAGGAACAAGGCGAAACTATTTCTTCTTCGATCTTGCTTGGTATATCATGGTGAGTAATTTCTACTACTAGTATAATCTATGCTTTAGCGATTTAATTCGTTATTGATAAATGCTTGTGATGAAATCCGTCGAGAACTTGCGTAGATTAGATTGAAAGCTTTGTTGGGAAAAATTAAACGATTTGGATATTGTGTGTAGGCAGGTTTAAACTTAATATGAGTGGTTTTGGGGTCAAAATAAACTTTTGGCACGTTTCGTAATACGCGGTCTTGAGTAGAAAAATTGTACACGTAGTTCAAAGTCCGAGATTTTGTAAAAACTTATTTTTGATTTTAAAAATAAGGTCTAGTTTATTTTTACGAACGTTTCGATATAAAATGAAACTTTTAACTCCTTGAAACGAAGAAACTAGAACAAAATCAGGATGTACACTTTAAGTGAAAAATGTCACACTTGAAATAATAAATTAAAAGCTGATAGAAATTTTAAAGAGCGATTCGAGCACTTTCGAAACAGTTTTAGCCTTCCGGCAAAACACGAAAGTTGTTCGGAATGTCATTTTACTTTGTCGCGAGGCTTGTTTATTTTTAAATCACTTGATAATGGGTCAAAAATGAAAGTCAAATTTTTACAAATAAAATAAGTTTCAGCAGAATTTTGTAAGAGCATTTTGGTCATTTTCTGTCGAGATTCAAATCTCGACTAAAACTAAAAAGTTGTTCGAAACAATGTTTTACATGAAATCTCTTTAGAGTCCGAGTCATGAAAATGGAATATAACGGGGCAGTTTTGAGAAAAACATACATAAAGACTTATTAAAAAGTCAAACGTTGATTTTAAAAGTCAATTGTGCTAATTTGAATATTGTTGGATAATTATAAAAATAATAAACTCTCACTATTCTTACTAAATACGTTTATGGTATATAAGAAATGGATGTTAATAAAATATGACACAAGTGTCGAGACTTTAAATCTAATAATTATATCGATTACGGTAATCCGATAACCGGGCCTATTAAAAATAGTAATTTCTTGAAATGGTCGCTTTTACAATAAGTTAAGTGATATTAATTAGAACGCGCAAGTGGAATTTTCATCGCATGCATACTTATATCATTTTATCAAGGATATATAAGATACGGAGTACGTATCGTTCGATCATACTTTTATTACTTCTCTATTTACGCGACACTACTATAGGTCGTGGTCGAGCACGTTGAATAGACGCCTCACTGTTTTAGAGAGAAGCAATCTGACTCCTAGTGTGGACAATTCCAGTTATCGAATATATCGTCCATTTTCCTCATTCGATTGCATCGATTCTTGACTTACTACTTCTTGTACTTGCTATGATCCTTGATTCCAAAACACCTTAAAGTCTTTTTATGAACAATTTATACCAAAAATATACAATAATTTATGAAATGTTTTATCAAACTAAATGCCAATTGCGTCGATTTTCACAAGAAAACAAAGCAAAAATGTGTTTTCCAAAAATGAATGAACAATAGTTTATGTGCTTCTCGAAACGAAGGTAAAAAAAAGAATTTTTTTTCCCATTTCTATGTCAAATTGATTTAACTTATTTTCAGGATTGGTCGAAAAACTTTATAATCAGTTACTAGTGTGTCAGACGAATCGTGTTCGTGCTCGGTCCTCAATTGTGCATAGCTTTAGTAACATGCATATTTACAGGAATGAGCCACGTTATGTTCGGATGTGTCGTAGGCTTGGTACTCAATTATGCATAGCTCTAGGCTAAAACTATGCATAATTCAGGAAGTGCCAAGCTGGTTGTCGGATTAAACGACGCCTTTTTACTAGTGTCTAGGAATAAAAAACGTTTGGGTGTGAACACTTACCAAATGGATGGTCAATATGCAGTAATACTACAGAAATGATTTGTCTTCATAACGCATAAGAATTCCTACAGAATGATTTTGATCTCTATGATAAAGACTTGAAAGGGCCAAACGTTTCTGATGACATCCTTCTCAATCGGTTGGATATTAAAACCGAAGGCTGCAAAGATATTTTACTTTTGGAGGTTAAGGATCTGTTAAAAAATTCAAAAATCAAATGGGCTATCAGAAGGTTATGAGAATTCTAAATTTTTCATGGTATTATTAATTAAGAAAAGGTCTAGTTGTCTATTCCGTGGTGTTTTCTTTGAGGGCACTTGGTCGGTACTGATCGCGTATGTGAAGGAGGCATTTAAGTATCACTTTGAAGTACGATCTTCAGCAACCGTGTCATGATCGTCTTAAACTTAATGCTCCTTTCATAATACCGGTTATATTCGGATCAGTGGATGAGATGGAATTGGGCAGTTTCGAGGACGAAATTCGTAGGGGCTGTTTGGAATGTGGCGAGTAATAAGTCTCCTGGCCCCCGATGTTATACGTTGAATTTTTTAGAAAGTATTGGAGTCTTGTCGGAGCGGATTTTTGCGATGCGGTCGACTATTTTTTTAAGTCTGGTACGTTTCCAAGGGGGTGTAACTCGTCTTTCATCGCCTTAATTCCTAAAGTTAATGATGCTAAGTTCGTTAATGATTTTCGGCCTATCAGTTTGATTGGATGCGTTTATAAGGTGATCACGAAAGTCTTAGCTAATCGTTTGGCTACTGTTATATCCGATTTAGTTTCTGAGACTCAATCGGCCTTTGTTGTCTAATCAAGACATATCATTGGACGGTTCCTTTTATCTTAAATGAGATGTTAATCTGGTGTAAGAGAAAAGAAGCAAAGCTATGTTTTTAAGGTTGATTTTGCTAAGGCGTATGATCGGTTTTGTGGATTATCTTTGGAATATTTTAATGCGTTTGGGTTTGGGCCGAATTGGTGTAGGTGGATCCGTGGTACTTTTACTTCCTCCATGGCTTCCATATTGGTTAATGGTAGTCCAACGTCCGAGTTCCCTTTTGTTGTGGGTTGAAACAAGGTGATCCGTTGGCCCCTTATCTTTTCATTCTTATTATGGAGTCGTTACATATCTCTTTCTCCCGTGTTGTTGATGATGGGCTGTTTAAAGGTTTTCAATTGCATGGCTCGGTTAATATTTCTCATCTTTTTTTTTGCTGCGATGCCATGTTCATTGGAGAGTGGTCCGAACAGAACTTACATAATATTGTTAAAGTTCTTAATTGCTTCCATCTTGCGTCGGGTCTTAAGATCAACATTGCTAAGAGCCAAGTCTTGGGTGTCTGGTTTCTAAGGAATGTGTTGCTGCAGGCAGCGAATAGGATCGGGTGTGCTGTTTTGAACACTCATTTTCGTTATCTTGGATAGTCTGTATGGGCCAAATAGTGCTCCATCTTCATAGCCCAGATATCATATTCTCCCTTTTTGAGAATAGGCAGCTTGATGGTTGAAACTGTATGAGGAGTTTGTTGGGTTGGTGTTTGTGATGATGGTGGAGGTGGTGGTGGTGGTGGAATTTCATCTTGTGATGATGATGCAGACATGTTTAGTTTAGGAGTATGAGAGTTTGATTTGATTGTTCTTCTTATTCAGAGTTTCTCACAGGCTCTGATACCACTTGTGAGTCCCTCTAAGGAATAGATCTCTGCAGCCTATTAAGGATGATAGCCAAAATGTATAAATACAACTGACTATGTAGAAACACTGATTATGAATACTATGTGTTAATGCGGAATCTTAACACAAGTACTAAGAAAAACAATGTAGAACTAAATAATAACTTCTATTAATCTGCTTTGAACGATTACAGATTACTAACTATTGTGATATGATTTTTGCTATGAGATATCTTAAGGTCGTATCTCTAACTATGCCCAAAGGGATCCTTTTATAGACTAAGGATAAACCCTAACAGAACAGGCTTACAAAACGCATACTTATCTTTTCCTAAGATATCTCATACTTATCTCTTAAACGGTACTAACTCTTTTCTACTAACAGTACTAACTATTTGATCAGTACTTACATTTTGTACTATCGGTACTAACTATAACTATCAGTACTAACTATTTGTACTGTCGGTACTAAGTTAGGAAAACATAAATCCTAACAAATGGTCGCTTTTACAATAAGTTAAGTGATATTAATTAGAACGCGCAAGTGGAATTTTCATCGCGTGCATACTTATATTATTTTATCAAGGATATATAAGATACGAAGTTCGTATCGTTCGATCATACTTTTATTATTTCTCTGATTACGCGACACTACTATAGGCCGTGGTCGAGCACGTTGAATAGACGCCTCACTATTTTAGAGAGAAGCAATCTGACTCCTAGTGTGGACAATTCCAGTTATCGAATATATCGTCCATTTTTCTCATTCGATTGCATCGATTCTTGACTTACTACTTCTTATACTTGCTATGATCCTTGATCCCAACCACTTTAATATCTTTTTATGAACAATTTATACCAAAAATATACAATAATTTATAAAATATTTTATCAAACTAAATACCATATTACGTCGATTTTCATAAGAAGACAAGGCAAAAATGTGCTTCTCAAAAATGAATGAACAATAGTTGACGTGTTTCTAAAACAAATATATATATATATATATAATAAATAAATAAATAAATAAATATTTCTTTCCTATTTCTGTGTCAAATGATTTACTTATTTTCAAGGATAGGTCAAAAACTTTTATCATCATATATGGTGTGTAATAATCAAAAAGTTTTCTTTTTGACGAGGACGGATGTGTCGTCGCTTGGTCCTCAATTATGCATAGCCTAGCTAACTATGCATAATTCAGGAAGAGCCACGCTGTGTCGGATTATTCGTCGCCTTTAAACTAGTGGTTTTGGATAAATGTTTGGGTGAGAACACTTCCAAATGATGGATCCTTATGCAAGTAATCCTATTCGATTCGATTTCATAAAAACAAGTCTGGATTTTCTTGCGTTCCTTGAAATCTTTTCTTTCGGATGGTACTGCCTTAGAAAGTCACCATGACTGAGTAATTCCGGAAAATATTTTTGTGTGTCACGTGTAACGCGTGAAACCCCATCAAAGTCACAATGTTGGTGATGAAATACCAAGAAACCTGATACCGACACTGAGAAGAAATTTTAACAAGATCAGAAGACTGCCAAAGTGGATGAAAGCTAAATTCGAGTAACTACGAGACCAATGAAAAAGACTTCTCCTACATCAAATGTATCTTACATTATCTTTCTTTCATTTTTCCTATATGTCGAACGACGTCCGTAGAGTAAAGTTTCCTCTACGTCAAACTGTGAATCCTTCCCGTTGAATAAGCCGTAATCGTGAAGAAAACTTCTACCCCCGAAACGTATGTGTTCAGTCATCTAATGTTACGAATGAATCCTACACAAGCTCAAGTTGTAAATTTGAGGTGTTTGATTTGTTCCTGTATTGCCTTGTGAACTCGAATACCAACGTATAGTGATGACTCAGATACCAACGTAGAGTCACACAAGGATGGCTCAAAAGGAGAGCCTTTGGCGCGAGAGCCAAGCACAATGGTCGGATCCTACCGAACGATAATGATGTCGTTCGTCATCATTTTCCGTAGGGAATAAAATGGTACGCGATGGACAGTTGGAGTTGCCGACTTCGTGGCGGTATATAAAAGACAATCCCGTTTGCCGTCTCTGTTTATTCAGTTGAGGAGTCCTTGTGCTTGACTCCATCCCCTTTGATCGTCGATGATCAACGACGGATAGCCATAGTTGAAAATTTATGTGCAAAATTTCTACTTGTTATGTGTTTATGTGATATGTGGGATCGACAGGGTACGCCTACACTAGGGCTCGCTGAAATATTACGAGACGTTTTAGGGCTCGTTGAAATATTACGAGACATTTTTAGACCCCGTTGAAAGACACGGACAAGGGTCCTCGATGCTCGTTGAAAGACACGAGACGGAGTCGGGTAGGAGCGGTCGCGATTGGTGTGCGAGCTCGAAATCCCCGGTTGGCAGCCAAGCCGGTGACGATCGTGCTTGGGACACCGTGAAGAATGCTCGAAGTTTGGTTAATGTGAGCAAACTTGACCATTTTATTGGGTATGGATCCATGGCTGTAAAGCCCGTGAGCACCCTGATTTCATATATACTATAATCTCTTTTGGGTATGAATCCGTTTGTGATCACCCTGTAATCGCGTTTGGGTATGAATCCGTTTGTGATCACCCTGTAATCTCTTTTGGGTATGAATCCATTTGTCATCACCCTGTAATCTCTTTTGGGTATGAATCCGTTTGTGATCACCCTGTAATCGCGTTTGGGTATGAATCCGTTTGTGATCACCTTGTAATCTCTTTTGGGTATGAATCCGTTTGTGATCACCCTATAATCTATTTTGGGTATGAATCCATTTGTGATCACCCTGTAATCTCTTTTGGGTATGAATCCGTTTGTGATCACCCTGTAATCTCTTTTGGGTATGAATCTGTTTGTGATCACCCTGTAATCTCTTTTGGGTTTGAATCCGTGTGTGAGCACCTACTATGATAAAAATCTTTTTGGAAATGCATCCATGGCTTTCGGGCCCGTGAACTTCCTGTAACTTTAAAAACTTTCTTTGGCTAGTCTTAGCCGAAATTCTGTCAAAAATTATTAATTATCATGGCTTGGCTATTTAGCAAGCATGAGTTAACTTAATTGAACTGATTGTTTGGCATGGTTTGGCTATCTAGCAAGCATGCCGTTATGTGATTATATGTGCTTAATTTTAAGCTCCTTGTTTCGGCGTGTAATGCCGTAGTAATTCGAGTAGATATAGCGTGTAATACTCCGAGTGATTACCAGCGTATCAATGCATTCTTCTTTCTCGATAGCATGGCTTGATGTTAGCACATGGCAATTATAAGATTTTTGTAACTCGCTTAATGATAAGCGCCTTGTTTTGAATAATGTCGTAACGCTTTCGATGGAGTTATGTTCACTCCAGACGATTTTTATAATGACGCGATCTCTTTTAGCGAGACCCGTTGGTCGATATGTGATTTGATTTGATCGGTGTGATCACCAATGATTTTTAAAATTGTTTTCGCTTCGAAAAGCTCCCTAATGCGCCAAGGTCGTGTGACCATAATGAGAGAGCATGTGAATTCATTCGAGAATGTCATCTTTCACCCATTGCAAGTAAAATTGGGACGAATAAAGCGATTAGAGCGCCGGGACGTCGCTTCCTAAAGGAGAGGAGAATGTGACAACCGTCAATTTTCGGAACCCTAAATGACTATTTTTCCCTTTGACTTTTCGGGTTGACTCGACTTTTGACTTTTATTTTCAAGTGAAAACAATTATCGCATAACTGATAATTTTTCGGAACTTATTTTAATAATAAATCATAATTATTATTACATAATTTTCATCATAAATTTTTGATTTTTCAAATTATCTGACTTGAAAACGAGAACAACGCGTACCGACACGAAACTAATTAGATTTTTATTTATTTATCGTAATTTATTTAATAATATTTAATAAATTATCTTACATTTTATTCAAAAACGTTGGTTGAAAACGCGAACATTTAAATTAAGATTTATTTTTCGGACAAAGTTTAAAACTATTACTCAATAAATAATAAACAATTTTAAATAAACGTTACAAAATATTTATGAAATATAGTCGTGTAAATACTCATTTTTATAGGAAAAATAATTTGAAAAACAATGGCGCAAGTTTCGTCTTTTAAATCATCCGTTAACTCGCCCAAACTAGACCCGAACCGTTATTTAACAAAAATTACCCAAAGTTTCACTTCTAGTCCCTCTAGTATATTTTCATTTTTAACCCTCAACTATTATACCATTTCTATTTTTTTTAAAACCTTTAATATATAAACAAAATTATACCAATTTTCTCATTTATCACAAAACCATACACACACATAACCCTAAATCACCCTCCCCTCTCTCTCCAAAATATCTGGCGCCTCCATGGCGATTCCGGCCACCGAAATTTTTTTCCGGCAAGGCACCGCTGCCATCTCCGCCGCCTAGTGCCACCCCCCTCAACCATAGACCCATCGCAACCATCACCTTCATCACCACCTTTGCACCATCTCCACCTCGCCGTCGGCCACCATATTACACCACCAGCTGCCACCTTCAATCCCTCTCTCCTCGTCACCACAGCAGATCCACCATAGCAACCATCATGCCACCTTTTTCCAGTTTTTCCCTCCATGGTTGTTACATCGATTGTATTACAAAATATTTTGATTTGGTCATGGTTTATGTCCACTAGGGGCTGTCCGCCGCCAAACCACCATCGTGGTGGCGGTCGGACGACGGTACAGCCACCACAGCCGCACCATGTGGTGTCGGGCTGTGGCGGCGCAACCCCTCGGGGTGCCTCGCTGCGCTCAGCCGATTGACGTCACCGCTGTGGCGGCGGCCGAGCCGGCTGTGGCCACCACAGCCACCACAGCCGCACCATGGTGGTGTCGGGCTTGTGGTGGTGATTCCCCTCTTTTTGTTAATTTTATTTCGTATAATTTATTTTCGGTCATTTATTGATTTTTCCGATGTGAAATCGTGGTTAAAAAGGGGCGTTTGGATTTGCATGTAAATCTGCCATTAGGGGCGTTTGGATTTGTGGATAACAGCCCATATAGGGGTGTTTGTTTATGAGTTTATGGCCTATTAGGGGTGTTTGGGACAGCAGCCCCTAAATAGGGGTGTGTTTGGTGTTACTTATATTTAATATATATAAATTTGACAAATTACTAATTATGGGACGCGAAAATACTTGTGATATTGATTGATGGAAAAGAGGAAATGATGTATTTTAGGTACATGGAAACGTTGTAAAAACGGCAAGGTCATGCCGAAATTTCTAAAAATCTATATACTTAGTAATTTTTCTCTTAAATTTCTATTATCTTAAAAATCCGATAAAAGAACAAAGTTATATAGTCTTTATATACTTATCAAATTATAAATATACAATAACCCGGTGAATAATCAAAAACTATACTTTTACAAACTATATAACTATTTTAACTAAAATCATAAAGAAAATGAAACATTAACTTATAATATATTATTTTATAAGTCACGACTAAAAGACTGATTAAAACTCTTGTAAAAGTTTTAAAGACATTAATTGTCTAAATTGTAACCTTAAAACGTATGTTTATGTTTATTAAATAAATCTTTAATGAGTTATTTCGTAATTTTCCGAATGCGTGTCGGATAATATGGTTTTAATTAATATCTAACATTTATTATATATAATACTTATAAAGAATTATACACTCTAATATAATGCGCTTTCGAATGTTTGCCTTTGGTTATATAATTCCCAACATGAATTATACGCGTCTGTTTTCTTATGTAATATATACGGGGATATATTACATATTTTGCTTTTACTCTTTTGGCTCATTTCACTTAGTCAACCACCGAAGTGTTATAATTTGGGGATTGAGTCTTTTATTAATTTGTCGTGTCGATGTAACCATCCATTCGAAAACCCAAATACATCATCCTAAATTGGTGGGTCATCGCCATTAAGATATATTGCGACTCCTTGATCGAGCCGTTCCGGTTTTTATTGTGTATGCCTAGTATTTGCATTCTGCCAATTGTTCTGTAACATCAAGGTGAGTTCATAGCCTCGCATTTAACTCTTTTTATGTTTTGAAAACCCGCGAGGGATATACATGCTTGTTTTAAAAAATCGAACACAGGTGATTTTATTATGTGAACGTTGCTATGAGCGTATTGTTGTGGCCCTTCCTTCATGAACCGTCAATCACCGCTAACCGGTGAACACTGATGCAATAATAATAGATCTATTTTGGCCTAACGACCTGTCTGGCGTGTGTTCCTTGCGAGGGTATACGGGGACATATTGTATTTAGTATTGGGAGTGTGTAGCACTATCACTCTAGGTTGGGCACATGGTTAAGGTTCAGTTCGTGGCTCTAGCATCGTTGTGATTGTTCTATGAACTAAATGTTTTGCTATGCTTGTGTTCAAAATGATTGTTTATAAACTCTATGAATTCACTCAACGTTTTCATTGACTTTTCAGCATGTTTATCTCAGGTATATGCTTGCTAGCTTGGATGGGATGGAATGCGGATATCGAAGGACGTAGACTCGGTGAACTTTGCACATATGATAAAATGTTTTCTTTTAAAGAAACTTAAACTTGTTGTGGATTATTTGAAATGAGTTTTTACAATGTTATTGGGACCTTGTAACTCTGATCTTTTTAATAAAATTGAATGTAGTTTACCGTGACTCGTGAGCTTATATTATGAAGTAGCACCCCAATGTTGTATTCTGCTGCATTGTAAATTTGAGGGTGTTATAATCGGTCTAAGGGTGATAAGCCATACTCATGTCTAAACGGGTTCCTAATGCCTCTTGCATTGACTGCCAAAATCTTGATGTGAAACGACTATCACGATTCGATATGATCGATATCGGCACACCATGTCTAGCAACTATCTCATTCAAATACAATCTAGCCAATATATCCATCTTATAATCCTCACACATAGGTCAAAAATGAGCAGATTTAGTCAATCGGTCCACAATGACCTAGATTGTGTCGTGCCCACTACTAGTCCTAGGCAACTTAGTTACAAAATCCATAGCTATTTCTTTCTATTTCTATACGGGGATTTTAGGTTGCTGGAGCAAGCCAGATGGCCTTTGATGCTCAGCCTTAACCTTTAAACAAGTCAAAAACTTAATAACATACTCAGCTATGTCCTTTTTCATTCCAGGCCACCAATACCTATCTCTAAAAACATAATACATCTTATCAACTCATGGGTGTACAGAGTACTTTGACTTATGGGCTTCATCCATTATTAGGGTTCTCACCTCACTCTTCAAAGGTACCCATATTCGATCCAGGTAGTACAAAGTCCCATCACTTCTTTGTTCTATCATCTCATCCAAACCTTTCTCTAATCCTGTAGACTCATCCACAGCCTCCTTCTGAGCCGTCAGTATCCTATCCTTGATACTCGACTAAAGGGTCATATACATAGCTCTAACTCTCTTAGGCTTTACTCTTTCCTTCCTACTTAAGGCATCAGCCACCACATTTGCCTTACCAGGATGGTAGCGAATTTCACAGTCATAATCACTAAACAACTCTATCCAGCGATGTTGTCCCATATTCAACTCTTTGTGACTAAAGATATGCTGATGACTCTTATGATCCATATAGATGACACTCTTTGTCCCATACAAATAATGTCTCCAGATCTTAAGTGCAAACACGACCGCACCCAACTCTAAATCATGGGTAGTATAATTCTTCTCATAAAGTTTCAACTGCCTAAACGCGTAGGCTATCACCTTACCTCTTTGCATTAATACATAGCCTTGTCCTATCTTGGACGCATCATAATATACCACAAAGTATTCTGGTCTATATGGAAGAGCTAGAACAGGTGCGTTACACAACTTATCCTTTAAGGTTTGAAATGCCAATGCTTGTTCCTTACCCCAATCAAAAGTCTTACACTTCTGAGTCAAGATAGTAAGAAACTTAGCTATCTTAGAAATATTCTCAATGAACCTATGGTAATATCTAGCCAATCCTAAGAATGAACGAACCTTAGTCTGAGTTCTAAGGGCTTTCTAATTCTTAACAGCTTCAATCTTACTAGGGTCTACATGAATCCTATTTCCATTTATCACATGCCCAAGAAACTGCACTTCTCTTAGCCAGAATTCACACTTAGAAAACTTAGCATACAATTTCTCCTTCTTGAGCAGTTCCAAGACTAACCTTAAGTGTTCTACATGCTCCTCTCGAGTCTTAGATTAGATTAAGATTTCATCTATAAACACTATCACAAACTTATCAAGATAAGGTCTACAAACTCTATTCGTCAAATCCATGAATACTGCCGGTGCGTTAGTCAGACCAAAGGGCATCACTGTGAACTCAAAATGTCCATAACGACTTCTAAACGCAGTCTTTGGAATGTCATCCTCATGCACTCTCAGCTAATGATATCCAGACTTAAGATCTATCTTTAAGAAAAGCTGCGACCCTTGCAGTTGGTCAAATAGATCATCAATCATAGGAAGCGGATAACGATTCTTAACTGTCAACTTGTTCAATTTTCTATAATCAATGCATATCCTAAAAGAACCATCCTTTTTCTTAACAAACAACACCGGCGCTCCCCAAGGCGACAAACTTGGTCGATTGAAACCTTTGTATTAGAGTTTCTTAAGTTGTTCCAACAACTCCTCCAATTCAGAATTTGCCAAACAATAGGGATTAACTCAATCTGGAACTCAATTTCTCGGAGAGGTGGTAATATAGATAAATCATCCGAAAACACCTCGGGAAAATCTCTAACCACAACAATCTCTTCTTGTTTCTTATCACTAGCCTTAGAACTCATCAAAAGCCTCGCTTTCTCTTCCAGTCTCTCTCCTAATACTCTAAGCACCTTGCCATCCGGTAGTGGTATCCTCACTACTTTCTCATGACAAATTATTTTAGCCTTATAATTAGACAACCAGTCCATACCTATAATCACATCAAAACTCCTATGCCCAAAAGGTATCCAATCGATGTCAAAAACATGACCCTCGATTTTTAGTTTGCGACCCTTTATAACCTTATCAATCTCTACTAGCTGCCCGCTAGCTATCTCAATTTTATATTTGAAACCTAATTCGTTGGGCTCTATGCCTAACAGAGGTATAAAAGTAGTGGAAACAAAACTATACTCGACACCAGAGTCAAATAAGGTAGTGGCAAAAAGATTGTTCAATGTAAACGTACCCGTCATAATGTTCGGATCTTGGCGAGCTTCCTCTGATCCCAACATGAATGCCCTACCCCTAACTTGGTTTCCTTGGTTTCCACGACCCTAACCCCCATTATTAGCAGCAACTTAGTTTGGACAATTTTCTTCCGGTCCTTGTGCCTTATTCAATCTAGGACAAGTTGACCTGACATGGTCGGTACTACCACACTCATAACATGCCTTAACAGTTAGGTTTCTAGCATTGACAAGATTTACATTCCTCGGCACGCCTCTACAATCCTTTGCCAAATGACCCGGACGGTTACAGTTAATGCATGTGTGACAAGGCCCTCCGGGTGCATGGTAGGAGTTGCAGGTGGTACACTTAGGCCAAGTGCTCGTATTCTCTCTTCCTATATGGTTTGCGGTAGTAGCAAAAGCATTTCTAGTCCTAGTCCTCTTATTATCATCCCTACCATTCTTATCCTTGGTAGGTTCCCCTACATTTCCTCTTTTCTCAACCTTCTTAATTGATCCATTTTTAACAGCCTCATCGGTCAGTGCACAAGAAATTTGCACAGCCTTCTGTATAGTCTTTGGCTCTGTTGTTTCCACCATCCCACAGATTTGTGGAGCAAGGCCATACAGATACCTCTCAATCATCCTACTCTCCGGAGTTACCAAATGTAGAACTAGCCTAGCCAAATCATGAAACCTATCAGTATACGTAGCATGGCCAGCCCCGACCATGACGTGATTCCACAACTCAGTTTCCAACTTTTGCATCTCATGACTAGGACAAAACTCTTCTGTCATCATAAACTTAAAGTCATTCCATGTCATACTAACAGTAACTTCCTGGCTTAGTGTGCTGATTTGAGAGTTCTACCACGTTAAAGCCTTACCCACAAATGAACCAACAGTGTATTTCACTTTTTGGTCAACACTACAACCACTAATATCTTTCACAGACTCCATTTTCTCAATCCATTGAGTAAGAACTACAACACCTCCTTTATCATCATATTCCTTAGGGTTACAAGCTAAGAACTCCTTATATGAACAACCTACCCGGTTTCCATTTACTATCACATTCCCAATGTTCTCCTAAATGTTCTCATTAACCACATTACCATTTTGATTTCCAACATTTCCTTAGTTACCAACCTGAGTTAGCATGGCGGGTAAGAGGTTTTGCAATTGCTAGGCAATGATCGTCGAGAAGTCAGGTGCTCCCCCATTAACTCCCTCTACATTCCCATTGACTTCCTCTACACCCCCATCAGCTCCCATTCCTTGGTTATTTCCTTGACCATTCAAATCATCATCACACTTATCATTACCTTCCCTAGGTCTTCTACCCCTCCCACCTCTACCAACCCGTACACCCGTTCTCCCTCTTAATGATTCGGCAGCAGGCCGGCCAGCACTTCGAGTCCTCATCCTTAGCGGCATTATGTATATGAGGGAGAACATGGGCAACGTTAGGTAAGTGGGAAGACTAGTATATATATATAGAACATCTTACTATATATATAACTATACACATAATACCACCTTATGGCGTCAACATCGATTTGTGTGAACGACATTACTAAGTATGAGTGAGTTATGATAAGCTTATAACTACGTTGGCCACCATACTTATATTCGCATCCTTTCCTATTCATACTCAATATTAAGCTCACACATTTCAATGAATGACATAACTAAATCACCAAACTGCGAACACGCGAAAGCAAGCAAAAGCGGAACACCACGCACATAGATCTTATACGCAACTAAATGATAGATCTTAGGTTATAGTCTAGGTCAAACCACCTAGTTCTCTATAACCTTGGCTCTGATTACCAATATGTCACACCCCGACAATGGTGGAAACTCGGGAGCGCAACATAATGATCAATAATAACACAAGATACAATATAGAGAAAACTACAATGCATAAACTTCAAGTGTTACTAAGACCATTGACCTCGAACAACCTCGTGTGATGTCCCAAATCACAATCCAATCCGTAAACTCTTACAATATCCAAAAGCCCTCATAGGGGTCCAAATCCAAACTTAAACCAAGAACATAAAAATACTAAAATCAAACAAACAAGCAAGCAAGACTTCACATGAAAAATCTACACGGGATACTTCTAAGTCTGCCATCACATATCACCAATTTATTCCTTTTTCATTTCACCTAAAAATGATACTAAAAAATGTCAACAATAATGTTGGTGAGCTCGTAGGTTTGACCTTAAACCTAAAAGTTGCGCAAATATTTCAAATATTGGACAATAGTGCAATATGAAAGTGAATATATATGCAAACAATCTCTGACATAGCATCCCTGCTAGTCAATCACCATATGTCACATACGCACCTAAAGGGGCCTACCAGCTAGAGCACTAAATTAGGGCAGGACCACACACAAACTAGGGTAGGCGTACCCATCCGCTCCAATAATGACACAAATACTGGGTTGGCGTACCCATTCAATCCAAACAATCATGCAACACATAATATTCACATAGCAGTCATAAGCACATATCTTGTCCCAAAAACAAAACCACTTTTCGCACAGTTCAATTCAAAACAGTTCAAAACACACTTGAGTATCATTTTCCCCCAACAGAAAAACAGTAAAAATGGGGCTATGAGAACTCACCTCAAGCAAGTCTTTAACAACCAAATCTCAATCACACAAGCAAATGCAACGACGTCCGCACACGACCTAATCCAGTTAATGTCCTATTTTAATTATTCATTTCCAAAACAATCTTCACGTTTGATGCATAGAGTCTAGACGCGTTGTACAATTACCCATAACAGTTTAGTGGTGTGATGGTTGACGACATATCCAAACAATCATATCAATCCCATTACTTATCAATACATACTTATACTATTTAAAGAAAATAGCTAAGTAATATCAGTAAAAATTTATAATTAATAATTATAAATATATCTCGATAAGTCCATTCGGCAACCTTAGTCACTGTAAAAATAATCATAATATGGTTGAAAATGGAACATTTACTCATAATAAACATATTTGTGAAGTTTTGAGAAAAATTATATTTTTCGTCTTCTAGTGAATTTATTAAATAAATAAAAAAATTAAATAATATTTTATTATTTAAAAATAAAAAATCATGTTTTTAGGTAAAATTTCTAAGTATAAACTTTTTACAAAATTTCGACATGACCCGTACGTTCACACAACGTTTTCCGAGGTTTTTAACCTTAATTTCAACACTTTTCACCATTTCGACACTTTTTGACAAAACTCCAAAATCTAAATCTTTAACGTTTACTAAAACGTTTTTCCTAAAATAGCGTTCCATATCACTTCGTAAATACACTTCACTTTCAAAAAGTCCGTCAAAACTCTTATAATGACTAAATATCGCTTATTGGGCTTTAAGGCCCAATAAGGGTCTATTAAAATATTTATAAATCCAAAATACAATCCAAGTCCAAAATCAAGGTCCATTTATATACATAAGCTTATACTAATAAGTAAAAATAATCCACACCACAATAGGCCCTCCCATCAAGCCACAGCTTGAATAAGCTTATTGGGTCGTGAGTCCATAAGCTCCACAATACATATATTAAGCTTAACCATAAGCTAATAAGCTACATATTGCATTTGGTTACTACCATAAGCTATAAAAATAGTCCACAAACATACGCCATATCACGAAAATAATCAAAATCACTTCCTTAGTGATTATGAATAGTGATGTGAGCATATAAGCTTAAATAAGCCACGAAAAGCCCACCAAATAAGCTATACAAGCTATTATCAAAAATAAGCTATCTAGCAACATATGTTATTCAACCATCACGACCACAATATCAAAACTACAAAAAACCCCTTTTTCCTTTTTATATCTGACGAACCAAACACCCTTTTTTTATCCGTTTCGTTTCCAAAAATCGATTTTCACAACGATCAACTTGTACAACTAACATCTTTGCATCAATACAAACCCAAAAGGACAAACAAAATTTAAATTTGAAAACTTACAAGAAAATCTTCAAAAATGTAGATTTCAACACGAATCGGACAACCCAAACGTTGTTTAAATGAACACCCAAATACTCGTATCAACCCGGAATATCACGTTCTTGATCAAAGTTGTAAAATTTATGGATGTTTGTTGTTGGCTTATTTAGGACGCACCATACACATACACAAGTGTGTGTTTTATTCTTTTGAAATGAAAATTAGAATGAATGGAAATGTCTAGTGGTAGGAATATACATGTACAATTTCTAGACAAAGTGGCTAAAATCATGCCTCCTTGTCCCTCTTGACCATCTTGATCGGCGATGGGATCCTATGGGGTCTCGGGCCTTTCTTTTCGTGTCGGGATCACTTAAAAGCTCGTAAAACTCAACCGTAAAATTTATCCCAAAGTTAATTAGCATTTTTATTCACCTTAAAAATACTTTTCCATTAACCTAGAGTATTTACACGACATATTTTCACTTTAAACCCTTCAAAACTTATTTGGACATTAACAAACGTGTCATGACTCGTTTTTTGGTATTTTTTTAAATTTACGGGTCCAACCACCCGGAATACAAATAACATAATAATAACCTCCAAAAAGGAATATTATTTACAAATAACCATAAATTACCACAATTCTTATAAAATCACCACCGTCAGCACGGTACATTATCTGAATAAACTGACAAAAGTCAAATAGTCAAAGGACTATAAATGAAATATTCATAACACAAAAAGGGAAAATGTTACATCTGAACTCAAACACTAATTTTGAGAGGAACCCTACCTCTTCAAAATATGTTCTGACGGTGTGATCAGACATTGTGTATCTGGACCAGAAACCCGAACCATTTTAGATCAATGTCACTACGGATCAACCGGTGGACATTATGGACCAAACATAACCGCTAAAAAGGTCCTAGATTCAGGATTTTACTGGCCGACAATCATAAAGGAAGCTCACACTCTAGTTCACCTTTGCGAAGCATGCCAAAAGACAGGAAACATATCAAAACACGATGAGATGCCCTTAAATAACATTCAAGTATGTGAAATTTTTGATATTTAGGGTATCAACTTTATGGGACCATTCCCAATATCACATAAGTTTAAATACATTATTGTCGCTGTAGATTACGTATCTAAATGGGCCGAAGCTCAATCTTTACCACCCAATGATGCCCGAGTGGTTAATACTTTTCTAAAGAAACTATTCTACCGATTCGAAATGCCCAAAGCTTTAATAAGCGACCGAGTTACTCACTTCTGTAACAAGATAATGGAAAAGACTATGAAAAGATATGGAGTTAATCACTGTTTCTCTACATCATACCACCCTCAAACAAGTGGTCAAGTTGAAAACACTAACAGTGCCCTCAAAAGAATTCTTGAAAAGACTGTTACAGACAATCTTGCTATTTGGTCAAGAAAACTTGATGATGCTCTGTCTTTTTGCACTGCTTACAAAACACCACCTGGTACAACACCATACAAACTCATATATGGAAAGAACTTTCACCTGCCATTTGAAATTGAACACCGTGCATACTGGGCACTTAAGAACTGTAATCAAGATCTCATCGCTGCTGGAGAAAAACGAATGTTTCAGTTACACGAATTAGACGAACTTAGACATTAAGCCTATGAAAACTCTTGACTGTATAAGGCAAGAACCAAAGTCTGGCAAGATAAAAAACTAAGAATGAGAAAAGAATTCAAACATGGAAACAAGGTTTTGCTTTTTCACTCAATGTATAAATTCAAACAGCCGAAACTCCGATCTCGCTGGCTAGGACCATACATAGTAAAACATCAATATCCATCCGGATATGTTGAATTATATGGAAAAGATGGAAAAACATTTATTGTTAATGGCCATCGGCTCAAACTATATCATGTAGAAGAATATTATAATGACCAAAGGGAAGCAGTCACTCCTTTCTTTCCAAAAGAATGAACTCCAGAAGCTGGAGTCTAGCTAACGACTCTCTTAAAAAATTAAGCGCTTCTCGAGAGGTAACTCGTGCTTTACTTAAGTGTGGAGGAGTCCCTCCTCCATTCCTCCATTCGTATCCTTTATTTTTCTAAAAAAAACAACAACCCCAAAAATATTTTCTTTTTGTGTGTTTTTGTATTTACTTTTTTTGGGTAAAGGTGTTTTTGTATTTACTTTTATGCAGGTAATATAGCTAAAATTATGGAAAATTAAGAAGTATGCTCAAGGATAGCTCTCTCGCAGCTATATATCTCTATGCCCGAGAAGTACTATTTTCCCTTAATTATCCCTATTTTATCTTTATTGTTAGTTATCACATTGAGGGCAATGTTCAACTTAAGTGTGGAGGGGATCCAAATAGGAAAAATTGATCATATCCCTCCATGTTTGCCCTGCCAAAAAAAATTCCAACTAATATTATTACAAAAATCTTAAATTAATTAATATGCTTTCAAAAAAAAAAAATGCTCTTAGTAAGGCAAATCCACCCAGATTGACATTATAACTAGCACAACCTAGTCTACTAAATTGTGAGAATTCTAAGCCTTATAAATTCGGGTATCTACCTTTGGTACCTAAGATAATTGATGCCTTTAGCCTGTTCGAGTTGAGGTTTGAATGCAGTTGCAAGTGTCTCATTCGTTGTTACGGCTGTGTATTTGTAATTTGTCGCCTTTTCTAGAACAGTGGTATTGGTTGATGTATTTGAGAGAGCCGGTAATTTAGAAGCTCTAGAACTTGTGCTTGATCATCATTTACTAGACCGAAGCATGATTAATCATATGTGATTAATTCCGCAAGTTACTGTTCTTGCAAGCACTTCCCATTAGTGCTAAGTTGCTGAAATACCTAAGTGAAGAAGTTAAAGTTGAAAGAAGAAGTTCTGTGCCAAGCCTAAGTTATCAGAAAAAAAGAAGAAAAAAAATATATAGTAGTTCAAAGAAATAAAGGCTTAAGTTCCGGCACATAAAGATTTGTATACGCTATTATCCCTCATCAGTATCAAGTTTCGCCCTTCGGTCATGTTTATGTGTCAAGTACAAGAATATGGTAGCTGTCTAGATTATGTTTGTGCAAATTGAGTATCTTCACAGAAATATATAAACCCTATCTGAGTGGCTCGAGTGAATTACAAATTAAACACATTCCCCTGTGAGGTGCTATGTTATATGCCTATGCCTGAAAAGTTAATATGCAAACTCTTGTAAAATCCAAATTTTCTCCACATCACGATAAATGATCTTATTTTCTTGCTTTGATTGCTTAAGAGTGTGGAGGGATTTAATAACGCCTAAATTATACATGTTTTCGGTGGCATTATTTATTCATATTTTATCATCTATCGTGAACTTTCAATACTTAATAGCATGAAATACTTGCAGGTTCACTTGAACACATCCTGAGCTCAAATCAAACAAAGATCGAATACTTATACACTTCGGAAATCATGATGCAAGAAAAAGATAAAGTCCCAAGCTGAAAAGTGCAATTGTACGCCGCACTTACCAATTATGCGCCGCACTTCTCCTCAAAGTCAAAGAATTAAAGACTTAGTCAAAATAATGCATTAACTCCCAAAGTACGCCGTACTTATGAGATTGTGCGCTGCACTTCCTATCTGGTTACGAAGAATAAATGAAGTCATAAATACTATTTCATTAACACCCTAAGTACACCGCGCAAATACTTTTGTGCGCCGCACTTCTTCAATAAACATTAAATCCCCTTCACATTTAATCACTAAGTACGCCGCAAAATTTATCTTGTGTGCCGCACTTCTCCCTTAAAATTAGCCTATAAATAGAGCCAAATTCTCACACATTTCATATCAACTCATACATAAAACAATGTCATCTAAACCCTTCCCAATCATTCTCCAGGCATAAACACCACACCCTTTTGAAGAATCAAGATCAAACAACTAAGAACGAAGAAGAATACCATACTAGTTTAGTGAAATAATGAAGTTTCTTATTGAATCAAGTTATGTTATGAACTACTTAGCCATGAGAGGCTAATTCTCTCATGACTACTCGGGGATGTTATGATAATGAATAAGTGTTTGGTATGATTGTGATCTCATTAATCTCAAGCTTATGTTTCACCCCTATTATATCTTATCTTGTCGATTTTGCTTATCAACTTAGATTATATAATCATATCGGTATGGTCAAAAGACCCATTATGATCTATGTGGTTTTAAAAATTTGTCTATGATCTTTATTGTATGTGTCAAGAAATCTACTTTCGTAAATTGATAAATAAAATAAGCTTTGATATAATAAGTTATCTGAATCATTTGAGTGACACATCTGGTCTAGCCTACTAAGTATAAGTCTTGAGTTAATTAAGTTGCTTTGTGAAAACGTTTTTTGACGTGAAATCCTTTTTATAAGTTAAAGTTCCATCTTCGAGATCTTAATCATTATCAATACTTATAAATTATTTTCAACTATCCGAGTAGTCATCTTTATTATCATTGGTAAAACAAAAGTTATTTTCAAAATTGTTAAAGTCTATTTTCTTTTTGGTTATTCGAATACTACTCAAATCCCTATGGACGACCTAGTCTTACCTAAAAAGATTATACTATATACGTGGGTTATAATTTTACCCGTGTGTTTTCGTATAATAAAATTGGTATTTTTAGTCATTATAAATTTAAAGCTTTTGAAACACATCAAGTAGCAACATGAAGAATAAAGTAGAAGTCAAACTTAGGAGAGCATATTTAGGCTCTAATAAAAAGAATCGATTTAAAGACCCTATTTGTAATGCAAATGTTAAGCATACTATGTAATGCGAATTCTGAGTTAATTTGTGTTAAATGTAAACAATGTATGTTTGATGCAAATCATGATGTGTGTTTCCTTGATTTTGTGAATGATGTGAATGTGCGCTCTAAATCTAAGTCGGCTAAGCAAAGCAAACAACATAATATTTAGAAACCTACGGGTAAAGTGTTCACTGAAATAGGATATAAGTGGAAACCAATAGGAAAACTTTTCACTTTAGTTGGTAACTCATGCCCTTTAACTAGGTTCACTTCAGCTAACTTAGTACTTCTTTGGAAAGCACTTCTAACTCAATAAAAACACAAAAACCAGAGCTTAAAGTCTATAGAAGGATACCCAAACTAGTAAAATCTGTCGGTTTGAGTAAAAAAGCTAAGATTGTTGAATCTAGGATTGCTAAAAACTCGGAACCTAATCATTCTTGGGAATCCAATGCTATAGATGTTCCATCTTCTTCTTCTCTTGTCAATGACAGGTTATCCAGATTGTTCTCTAGTATTTGGACTCCGAATGCTCAAAACATATGACAAGAAACCGCTCTCAGCTTATGAACTTCGTTAGTAAATTTCTAGGAACTGTAAGATTCGGAAATGACCAGATTGCAAAGATAATGGGCTATGGTAACTATCAACTAGGAAATGTAACTATCTCAAGGGTATATTATGTTGAAAGACTCAGAAACAACTTGTTTAATGTTAGAAAATTTCTGTGATTCGAATCGTGAAGTTGCTTTTCAGAAAAACACTTGCATTATTCGGAATTTAGATGGTGTTGATCTACATTCAGGATCCAGAGACACAAACTTGTACATAATTTCTCTTGATGACATGCTAAATACATCTCCGATCTATCTACTATCAAAAGCTTCAAAGACTAAGAGCTGGTTATGGCACCCACGATTATCTCATCTCAACTTTGGTACTCTAAATAAGTTAGCCAAATACGGTCTTGCACGAGGCATTCCAAAGCTTAAATCTAAGAAAGATCATCTATGTTTAGCATGTTCATTAGCCAAAAGCAAGAAATCCTCTCATCAACCCAAAGCTGAAGTTACTAACCAAAAGAAACTCTATCTTCTGCATATGGATCTTTGTGGCCCGATACATGTGGAGAGCATTAAATGTTTACCGCGTCGAGACTCGAAAATCGCGTTAATTTAGTGTTCCAACAGATGGATTGATTACACGAGACAACTACGTATGATAAAATCCTATGATCTTCAAATACAATTCAATGATTTCATGAAATCTCAGCAATCAACTAACGCTTTTGTCAAAGAAACATTTATGGACCTCAAAACTCAACTCGAAACAGTAACAAAAAATCATCAAGCTTCAATCCAAAACCTTTAAATAGTTCGAAAGTCTCGTGACAAGCAATCTGGTCGACCTTATGGATCTCTTAGAGCAATACCACTCAACAAACCACGAGGTTACAACTCTAAAGCCTATCAACCACCGCAATCTCGTAATGTGCATGTGAATGTGTATTCACAAGAAGTGGTAAAATCATTGATCCACCAGATAACCCAAATGATCAACAAAACATTCTGAAACCTAACTTCGATTAGCGATGCTGAAGTCGATGAACCTAACCACCACAACCAAAAACTCATCTTCGAAAACCAGTCAAAGATACGCAGTTCACCAAAACATACAAAACCAAAAAATCCCATTCCTCACGCGCTTAGAAACAGAAAAAATGGAGGCCCAAATACGGGAAAAGTCCTCGACCATTCGATCTGAGCCGTCCGAATCAAACGTACTCTTGTCGATGTCTTAGCCGGAAATGCTAACTATGGCAAATTTCTCAAAGAAGTTCATAGCAAACATAACTTAAATCGAACAAATTTCTGCCGCTTTTTAAGCGATGAAAGTTTCAGCAAGATTCAAAACAAAGTTTACCAACAACTTGGAGACTCAATCTATTTCTAAATTTCCTATCGATCTTAATGGATCAAGAAAAAAAACGTTCCAATGTCTTCGATACATACGCTTTTAGGTGATGCTTTCGGATTGTGTATGCTCCTCGCTACATTCCAAAGGTGGCATGTTGGCAATCTTTCCTATGACAAATTGAAGATTAGTCATGTAGTCCTGGACGATTCTTCGTCTTTGGAAACTCTTTCGACAAATGCCTAAATAACCTCGATAAAATGCTCCAGCATTGTAAAGATGCTCATCTTGTCCTTAATTGGGAAAAATATCACTTCATGTCCATAATAAGGAAAGTGTGTTGGACACAAGGTGTCTAGAGCAGGACTTGAAGTCGAACAAAGCAAAATCAGACGATAATATTCAACTTTTACCTTTCCTACTAAACATCAAGGTGTTAGAAGCTTTCTAGGACATGCCAGTTTTTACCTAAGATTTATAAAAGATTTCTCAAAAATTGCCCGACCTCTAACTAAGCTGCTTTAAAAAGATACTTCGTTCGAATTCGATGATGAATTTCGAAAAGCATTCGAGTTATTAAAAGAGAAACTCACATGTGCTCCTGTGATCGTAGCCCATACTAGAATCTTCCATTTGAACTTATGTGTGATGCAAGTTATTTCGCAGTTGGAGTTGTTCTTCTAGGTCAATAAGATGGTTAAAAAACTTTTCACCCATATATGCGAAGCAAAACTCTTAACCCAGCTCAACAAAAATACACCATAACCAAGAAAGAACTTATGACTGTAGTTTTTGCATTTGAAAATTTTAGATCCTATCTTATACTATCAAAAACTATTGTTCACACTGATCACTCAGCTCTTAAACATCTGTTTAAGAAACGAGACGTAAAACCCCGTCTTATTCGATGGATCCTACTCCTACAAGAATTTCGATTTATAGGAATATATCAAAGATAAAAAAGTACAGAAAATGTTGCTGCCAATCACTTATCTCGGATTGACTATAACGAGTCAAGTGACGACAGTGAAGTTGACGACAACTTTCCTGGAGAAACCCTTATGGAAATTAACACTGGAGATGAACCATGGTTCGCAGACTTTTCAAACTATTTGATACCAAAAGGGATGGCGTACCAACAAAAGAACAAATTCTTCTCTGACCTCAAACATTACTTTTGGGAAGAACCCTATCTTTTCAAAGTATGTTCTGACGGTATGATTAGACGCTGTGTATCTGGACCAGAAACCCAAACCATTTTAGATCAATGTCACCACGGACCAACCAGTGGACATTATAGACCAAACTACTAAAAAGGTCTTAGATTCAGGATTTTACTGGCTAAAAATCATAAAAGAAGTTTATACTCTAGTTCTACTTTGCAAAGCATGCCAAAAGATGGGAAATATATCAAAACGTGATGAGATCCCCTTAACCAACATTTAAGTATGTGAAATTTTTGATATTGGGGTATCGACTTTATGAGACCGTTCCCAAAATCACATAAGTTTGGATACATTCTTGTCGTTGTCGATTAAGTGTCTAAATAGGCCGAAGCTCAAGCTTTACCAACTAATGATGCCCGAGTTGTTATTACTTTTCTAAAGAAACTATTCTGTCATTTCAGAATGCCAAAAGCTCTAATAAGTGACCGAGATACTCATTTCTATAACAAGATAATGGACAAGACTATGAAAAGATATGGAGTTAGTCACCGTTTCTCTGCATCATACCACCCTCAAACAATTGGTCAAGTTAAAAACACAAACAGAGTCCTCAAAAGAATTCTTGAAAAGACTGTTAAAGACAATCCTGCTATCTGGTCAAGAAAACTTTATGACGCTCTATGGGCTTTTTGCACTGCTTACAAAACACCAACCGATACAACACCGTACAAACTAATATATGGAAAGAACTGTTACCTGCCATTTAAAATTGAACACCGTGCATATTGGGTACTTAAGAATTGTAATCCAGATCTCATCGCTGCTAGAGAAAAACGAATGTTTTAATTACACGAATTAGACGAACTTAGACATCAAGCATATGAAAACTCTCAACTGTACAAGGCAAAAACCAAAGTCTGGCACGATAGAAAGTTAAGAATGAGAAAAGAATTCAAACATAGAAACAAGGTTCTGCTTTTTCACTCAAAGTATAAATTCAAACAACCAAAACTCATATCTCGCTGGCTAGGACTATACGTATTGAAACATCAATATCCATCTAGATATGTTGAACTATATGGAAAAGATGAAAAAACATTTATTGTTAATGGCCATCGACTTAAACTATATCATGAAAAGAAGATTATAATGACCAAAGGGAAGCAGTCACTCCCTTCTTTCCCAAAGAATGAACTCTAGAAGCAAGAGTCTAGCTAACGACTCTCTTAAAAATTAAGCGCTTCTTGGGAGGCAACCCGTGCTTTACTTAAGTGTGGATGAGTCCCTCCTCCATGCAATTCCATCGATCTTTATTATTTTTCTTAAAACAAAAAATTATCTTTTTGTGTTGTGTTTTTTATGCAGTATTTAGCTTAATGATTGGATAATTATTAAAGATATGCTCAAGGATAGCTCTCTCGCTCTATACATCTCTATTCCCCGGGAAGTACCATTTTCCATTAATTTTTCCTATTTCTCTAGCTTATCAGTTATCACATTGAGGGAAATGTTTAACTTAAGTGTGGATGAGACGCCAAATTGGAAGATTATCTTTTCCCTTCGTGTTTGCCCTGCTAAAAAATTTCTAACTGATATTTTACAAAAATCTTAATATATATGCTTTCAATATAAAAAAATGCTATTAGTAAGGCAAATCCACCCGGATTGACATTATAACTAGCACAACCTAGTCCCCTAAATTGTGAGAATTATAAGCCCTATAATATATTCGGGTACCCACCTTTGGTAGCTAAGATAATTGATGCCTTTAGCCTGTTCGAGTTAAGGTTTGAATGCAATTGCAAGTGTCTCATCCGTAGTTACGGCTGTGTATTTATAATTTGTCCTCTTTTCTGGAACAGTGGTATTTAGTGATAAATATATTTGAGTAGCCGGAATATAAAGCTCTAGAACATGTTGCTTCATCATCATTTACTAGATGAAGCTTGCGATGACTCATATGTGAAGACATTAAATTCTTAAAGTACTCTTATTAGTGACTAAGTTGCTGAATACCTAAGTAAAGAAGTTAAGTTGGAAAGAAGTATTTATGTTCCAAGCTTTAGTTATTATTATGGAAAGAAAAAAAACGAATATGTATATATATATACTATTATATATATATATATATATATATAATATATATATATATGTATTTATATTATACAGTAGTTCAAAGAAATAAAGGCTTAAGTTTTGACACATGAATATTTGTATATACTATTATCCCTTATCAGTATTAAGTTTCGCCTTCGGTCATGTTTATGTGTCAAGTACAGGCCTATGGTAGCTGTCTAGATTATGCGTGTGCAAATTGAGTGTCTTTACAAAAAATATAAACCCAATCTGAGCGGCTTGAGTGAATTACAGAATCAAACACATTCCCCTGTGAGGTGCTATGTTATATGTTTATGCCTAAAAAGTTAATCAATATGCAAACTCTTGCTAAAAATCCAAATTTTCTCTACGTCACGATAAATGATCTTATTTTCTTGCTTTGATTTCTTGAGGGCAAGCAATAACTAAGTGTGGAGGGATGTTCATCACTTATTATTATACATGTTTTCGGTGGCGTTATTTATAAATATTTTTTCATTTCTCGTGAACTTTCGATACTTAATAGCATGAAATACTTGCAGGTTCACTTGAAGACATCCCAAGCTCAAATCAAACAAAAATCAAGTACTTATACACTTTGGAAATCAAGATAAAAGAAAAGATAAAGTCTCAAGCTGAAAAGTGCAAATGTGCGCCGGCCCCCCACACCCCCCCCCCCCCCCCCCCCCAAACTTTTTACCCAATGTGTGCCACACTTCTCCTCAAAGTTAAAGAATTAAAGACTAAGTCAAAATAGTGCATTAACTCCCTAAGTACGCCGCACAAATTACTTTGTGCGCTGCACTTCTCATCTGGCTACAAAATTAAATGAAGTCATAAAAAAAGGGCGCATCAACACATCAAGTGCGCCACACTTATAAAATTATGCGCCGCACTTTCACTCAAATCAGTATAATAGAGACATAATTTCACCACGCGCAAATCATCACTTCATACTCATTTTCCTTATATCACACACACACACACTCTCTCACCCTTATGATATCCTAAACCTTTTCCAACCTCCTCCCAAACATAAACATCACACCATTTGAAGATTCAAGATCAAACAACCAAGAACGAAGAAGAACAACATCTAAGTTTGTTAAAATAATGAAGTTTCTTGTTGAATTAAGTTATGTTATGAATCTAATACGCCATAGAGGCTAATTCTCTCATGACTACTCGGTGAAGTTATGATAATGAATAAGTGTTTTGTATAATTGTGATCTCATTAATCTCAAGTTTATGTTGCACCCTTATTATATTATCTTGTGGTTTACGTTTATTCAACTTTAGGTAATATAATTAGGTATAGGTATAGGTCGAAAGGACCAGTTATGATTATATGTTTTAAAGATTTATGCATTTGGTTTCTTTATCGTCTGTTTCGAGAAAATCCTACTTTCGTAAAATTGATAAACAAAATAAAACATTGATTTATAAGTAATAACTGATCATTTGAGTGACACATCTGGTCTGTGATAAACATAAATATAGTTTAGATATTAAAGTTAGTTTTATGAAAATGTTTTCTGGCAAGAAATCCTTTTTCTAAATTAAGGTTCCATCTTCGAGGTCTTAATCATTACCACTACTTATAAATTATTTTCAACTATCCGAGTAGTCATCTTTATTATTACTGGTAAAACAAAAGTTATTTTCAAAATTGTTAAAGTCTATTTTCTTTCTGATTATTCGAACACTACTCAAATCCCTGTGGATGACCTGGTCTTACCTAAAAAGGTTATACTATATACGTGGGTTATACTTTTACCCGTGTGTTTCCCTATAATAAAATTGGTATTTTTAGTCATTATAAATTTAAAACTTTTGAAACACATCACTAATGAAAGATAAGTTTGAAATGTCAATGATGGGTGAGATGAAGTTCTTTCTCGGACTTCAGATTCATCAACCCCCCCTGGAATCTTCATAAACCAATTACAATACGCTATGGAGCTTTAGGAAACACGGAATGGAAAAATGTAATACTGTTATGACACCAATGGCTACTACCAAAATCGATGCAGATTTACAAGGTACTCCAACTGATCAAACTAAATATCATAGTATGATTGGAGGACTCATGTATCTCACTACAAGTCGACCAGATATTGCATTTACAACATTTGTATGTGCATGTTATCAGGCACGCCCAACTGAGAAACATCTGTAAGAGGTCAAAAGGATGTTTTGGTACCTCCGACAATCCATTAATAAGGGATTGTGGTACTAGAAGGATTCTGGATTTGAGCTACTTGCGTATTCAGATGCAGATTTAGCAGGCTGCCTTGATGATTATTAAAGCACATTTGGAGGACTTTAGTTTCTAGGAGACAAGCTAGTCAGCTGGTCGTCGAAAAAGCAGGATTGTACAGCCATGTCAACTGCGAAAGCTGAGTACGTATCTTTATGAGCATCCTGCACACAAGTCATTTGGAAGAGAACGTAACTTCTTGATTATAGATATCGCTACAACAAGATTCTAATGTATTGTGACTCAAAAAGTGCAATTGCTATATCGTGCAATCCGGTACAACATTCACGTACAAAACATATTAACATCCGTTATCACTTTATCAAGGAGCATGTTGAAAAAGGTACCATTGAACTTTACTTTGTTAGGACGAAATACCAACTTGCTGATCTATTTAGTAAAGGCCTTCTAAGAGAAAGGTTTGAGTATTTAGTTCACAGGATTGATATGAGATGTATGACTCCAACTGAGTTGGAACGTCTGGAAAAGTTATCTTCTTGAATGAAAGATCATACATCAAAAACTTTTGTAAATACATTTCAAAAACAAAAAACAAAATTCAAAAATTCAAAAACAACAAAAATATTTTTAATTCTTTTTCAAAACATGAAAAACAAATAAAAATTTGAAAAATACAAAAATGCAAAAATATAATTTAAATGATACAATCACATATCTTCTCTGTTTTTATCAGTTTCATGATATTGTTTTCACAAAAAGTGGTTCTTTAAATGCCTAAATATATCATGAACTAAGGGGGAGTAAATCATTAATAAAATGATCTTTAACTGCTAAAATATGTGGTTTGTAATCATAATTCATTCACAAAATAAGGATTTCTTGAAAAACATCTTTCAAAAATATCAAAGTTTGAAAAATTCAAGTGTGAAAAAATAGCAAAAAGTAACAATCTCTTGAATAATTTCTTTAATTAGACATTTATTCGAGTGGGAGTTATGAAATTCTTGATTTTCAAAATCTTCTCAAAGAATGATCAAAACTGCAAAATTAACTATATCTCGATAAGTTCTTTAATTAGATATCTTATTGAGGGGGAGTGATAAATTTTTTAGTCACTTCATCATCAGAAAATACAAAATGTGTTCTCAAAAGCAAAAAATAACTTCTTGTTGAACAAAATTTTATCAAAAGGACAAAATTTCAAATGGATATTTGTTCGAGGGGGAGTTATAAATTTTTTTTAAAAAGGGAACTTAACTACAAAATAATTCAAAAGGTTTGTTGTTAAAAATAGGTCTAACTCCAAGGGGGGGTTATGAAAAAATGGGTATTAAAAGCTTACGAAAGTAACTATAAGGACTGAAAGTGAAAAATGCAAAGGTTAGTTTCGTATGGGCTGTTAGTGTTTACGAAAGAAAGAAGAGGGACTAAAAAAGTCAAAACCAAAAGATAGTTTCGTATGGACTAAAAAGGTTTATGAAAGTAACTTGAGGGACTGAAAATGTCAAAAGCGCAAAGTTATTTTCGAAAGTATAAAAGAAACAGGGTCATACGTAACCTCTCATATTCGTATACACACAGTAACAAGGTTTCGTAAATCCTTTGCAAAATTTTGAGCTTTCGTGACTTAGAAAACAACGATCCAAATTGTTTTGTCAGTTCTTAGTGATAGAAAACGTAAGAAACATGATCCATCTTGATTTCCTTTATGATTAATTGCTATTATTAATTGTTAATATAGGTTACGTATAGATCTAGGGTTTCATAGAAAATGAAAGTGTTTGGATAGTGAAATTAAATGAGGCAAAACATTGATAAGTATCAAAGAACATGATTGGAATGGATTGATCACTGAAAATATCATTTGTGAACTAAGATCATGAGGTTTCGTAACCTTGATAGGTTTCGTAAACTTGAAATATTGCTCTCAGACATAAGAACAGTCTTAAATTGTGAATAAATGATAAAAATAAGCTAAAAATGAAAATAAATCTTCCAGTTTAATATTTTTCTTTGTTAACTATGTTTACGAATGTAATGATTTAAGGTTTTGGTTTCGTATGGGCCCGTCACAAATGGTTTCGTAAAGGTATTGGGCAAAAATTAAAAGGTTTCGTAAATGTCATATAGGGCCAATACATAGGTTTCGTAAGACAAAACTGGGCTTTCAGTTTGGGTTTCGGAAAACAACCTTAATGGGCTAACTTTTTACGAACACTCAAACGGGCTTAAATGTTAATCAAAATGTCATTTTACGAAAACCAATGATAAATTTAGTTATAAAATCATATTTTTATATTGATAAATAGGTCAAATGGTGAAGATTGTGTCCAGTTACGACCGTTTCTTGAAATTAACAAGATGAGGAGTGAGCAATCTACTGACCATCCAATTATCTTATATAAGAATATGTTTTGCATAGCTAAATTTTTCATTCAGTGATCAATGATTCAAAAGATTTGAGAAAAACAAATAAACATGGTGATTCAACTGTCTGTGATCATAAATTCTCATGTCTCAACAAAGGCAAATTTGAAAGTTTTGAAAAGATTGTTTCAAAAACAGTTCAAAGTGGTTTATGACTATCTATTGTACTCAATTGGGTAAATGGTCTAAGTCATGTCCGGTTTCGGCCGTTTTCTACACTGAACAAAATGAGAAGTGAGTGGCTTAGTGACCATCCAATTGTCGTTAAACTAGTTTGGTTGTTATATCATAGTTTTCAAACATCTTTGGAAAATTTGTGATTTTGGAAATGTTATCTCAATTTCTATCCAAAAGTCGTATCTTTGTGTCAAAAAGTGGTACTCTTTTACTAAAAAGTTTTTTTTGAGAATATAAAGTTATACTTTTGGATTTCTTAAACATCAAATGGTTGTCACAAACTTGTATTTTTTGCCAAACTGGTATTTTCAAAATGAAAGTATATTTTTACTATTCTTGAAAGAGTATCATTTCAAAAATGCTTTTTGGTGATGAAATTCAAAATAGAAAGAGAGATAAAAATCCGTACGTGAAAAAGCAAATCAAAGTATGCTCAAAAAAGAAATGACAGAGCATACAAAATAAGATCAAAAGAAAAAGACGAATAAAGCGTATGGCATGTGCCCGAAAAAGCAAGAATTGGCACATGAGAAAGAAAATGATCAGAATATGCTAAAAAAGAATTGCCAGAGCATATAAAAATAGACAAAGTGGAAAGAGACAAAAGTGTTATATAAATGTGTATTAAATAAACTTTATCTCATTTCACTAATCACTTCATGTCATCATACAGTATTTTACATGGCTCAACAAATCATTCCAGCTGCTCAACTTGTTCCAAAATTTCAAGGCATTGGGAGATGCAACAATTATGTTGTGCTTCAAAGTATCCCATGCTCACCAGAATGCAAGATAGCGGGACAAATCTTACTGATCATCCGTTGAGTTGTGCTCTTACAGCTACTGCAGATATTCCAGCTGTGTACTTACAACAGTTATGGAAAATAGTCCACAAGGTGCCTAATACCAAGGATACCATCAGATTCAAGTTCGATACTCAAGACATTACATACACAGTGGATATGTTTCGCGATACTCTTAAGTTGCCAGTGGAAACTCCAGAAAATCTATTTGTCGTACCAGCTACCATTGAGATTATTGAATCTTTCATGCACACGATTGGCTATTCATTCTTTATGAAGAATCTTGCTCAACCATGGCATAAAATGTTCAAGGTGTTTAACCGTTTCTTAACCATAAGAACATCTGGGCATAATCAAACAAAAATCAACATTCTTAAGTTATTTCATGTTGTGGTTAACCGCACGAATGTTGATTATACTGCTCTTTTCTGGTGGGATTTCATGAATAATGTATTCCAGAAGAAGGATATTATTCAGTACCCTCGCTTTACCAAGCTCATAATTGCTGATTTGATAAATAAATATCCATTCATTTATCCGATATTAGAATAATATTATCATTCTATCAAGGATGATATTCCATTGGTGAGTGTTTATACTACGGGGAATATGATTGTTCGAGGGATGTTGATTTCGGATGCATTCTTGACTAAGGAGATCCGTGCCACTGATGACTACAAGGAGTATGAGACGGTGTTTGTTAATGTAGTTGTTCCAATAAATCAACCGCAATCGGTTGTTTCTACCTAAGGAACACATAGGTCAATACCTAGAGCCTATAGGACACCTACCCTTATTGCTGCTAGTCCTTAGGGGAAGAAGAGGAAGCAAAGTGCTGGAGAGACAAGTTCACCAAGAAAATCACTCAAAGTTACCATCAGACAAAAGAAGCAAAGCACAACTCTAATTCCACTTCCTAGTGATGACAGAGAGAGGGATGAAATTGATGAAGAAACTCTTTTAAGTCTTGCTCTACATAAAACTGCTATATCTGCTGAAGCACAAGAAAATGTTGCTAAAGTCCAAGAGAAGTTGGCGGAGGAGGAGATTCAAAAGATGGTTAAAGGTAAAGAAGATGATGAATCATACGTAAGTGGGTTTGCTGATTCTATGCTTAATAATGATGCTGATGATTCCGGTACTAGGATAGAGCCTAGGAGTCACTTTTGTAAATGGAAGACCAATTCTGCCGACGATGAAGCATCTGTAATAATCAACCCTTAGGGGGAGATTGTAAGGTTTAAGAAAAGTGTTTATTATTAGATGAATTGGTCTTTGTATAGTTTTGTTTGGTTTTACAGTTATATTAGTAATTATAATATAATAAAGTCTATCTTGGTCAAAGTTAAGTAAACTTTACCAAGGTTTGACTAAAGTTAGAAAAATAGAATAGGAACAACAATAGGGGAGATAAATTACCTCAACCTAGAGGGGGTATTTATACAAGTTTTACATTTTTGTAACAACTCACCTTCTCCCTCTCATTATCTATTTTCCCTTTTGGAATGAAAACTTTAAAAATGATGAAAAATACTCTACAGATCCTCTCCTATATTCTAAAGCTTTCGTATGATATCTACTATGCAAACATGACATATAACAATTCAAAATAGAAAGAGAGATAATATCCATATGCGAAAAATCAAATCTAAGCATGCTCGAAAAAGAAATGCCCGAGCATACAAAAATAAGATCAAAAGAAAAAGACAAATAAAGCGTATGGCATGTGCCTGAAAAAGCAATTGGCACATGAGAAAGAAAATGATTAGAATATGCTCAAAAAAAATTTCAAAAAAAAAAATTGGAAAAAAAAAAATGGGGGGGGGGGGGGGGGGGTAAAAAAAAAAAAATATAAAAATTAAATAAAAAAAAAAAAAAAAAAAAAAAAAAAAAAAAAAAATAAGAACATATAAGACAAACATAGTGGAAAAGAGAACAAAAATGTTTATATAAATGTGTATTACATAACATTAATTCTCAATTTCACTAATCATTTTCATGTCATGCATACCAATATTCCACATGGCTCAAGCAAACCATTCCAGCTGCTCTACTTGTCCCAAATTTCAAGGCATTAGAATGCCAACATTTATGTTGTGCTTCAAATATCCATGCTCACCAAAATGCAAGATAGTAGACATATCTTATATTGATTCTTCCATTGAGTTTATTGCTTTCACTGCTACTGCAGATATTCCAGCCGGTACCTACAATAATTCTGGAAAGATAGTTAGCAAGAGCATGACATCAAGGATACTAGCAAAAAAAATGAATTGATTCAAGCGGACATACAAGATATTTGTTAAACAGTTGATATGTTTCGTGATACTCTCCATTTTCCAGTGGAAACTCCAGATAATCCATTCATCACACCAGTAACAATCAAACTATTGAGTATTTCATGCAGACGTTGTTTGCAAGGTGTAGTTGAAAAGTGAGGCAGTCTTTATGAAGTTTCTTTGCAAAACCGTGGAAAACATCGCCAGAGTGTTCAACCATTGCTTCACTACACGAACATATGGGCATGATCAAACCAAAATCAACATCATTTAGTTATTTCATGTTGTGGTCAACCGCACGAACGTTGATTATGCTGCTCTTATCTGGTGGGATTTCATGAACTATGTATTTAAGAATAAGGATGTCATTCAATATCCTTGATTCACCCAGCTTATAATCGCGGATTTGATGAAGAAGTATCCATTTATTCCTCACAGACCTGACGAGGATTATCATTTCATCAAGGATGATATTCCATTGGTAAGTGTTTACTCTATAGGGAATGTGCTATTTCGAGGGATGCAAATTCTAGATGCATTCTTAACTGAAAACCGCGCCACTGTTTGACTATAAGGAGTATGAGATAGTGTTTGTCAGGGTAGAAGTTCCAATGAATCAACCACAACTGGTTGTTTCTACCTAAGGAACACATAGAAATACACCTAGAGCCCATAAGACACCTACCCTTATTGTTGTTAGTCCTCAGGGGAAGAAGAGGAAGCAAAGTGTTGGAGAAACTAGTTCACCACGAAAATCGCTCTAATTCCACCTCTTAGTGATGACAGAGAAAGAGATGAAATTGTTGAGGCAACTCTATTAAGTCTCACTTTGCACAAAACCGCGTTAGCTACTGAAGCACAAAGAAAATGTTGCAAAAGTACAAGAGAAGTTGCCGAAGGAGGAGATTGAAAACATGGTTGAAGGTGAAGAAGATGAAGAATCATATGCGAGTGAGTTTGCTGATTCTATGTTTAATGATGATGATGATGATTCTGATACTAGGATAGAGCCCTTGAGTCATAAGGAAAATCTGAAGGTTGTTGATGAAGATGAGGTGAATGACAAAGTGAAAAAAGATGAAAAGAAAAATGATGATGCTGAGAAACAGATGATGCTGCTAAGGAGAAAACATACGATGGTCATACTAATCATACATTGGTCGAAACTTATGCAACGGGTAGTATCGAGACTAGGAATGAGCAGATGCAGACATGAATTCCCACACCTACTAGATCCCCTAGGAAAGATTTATCTTCGGATAAAACAATTTCTGAGGAATTGACGACAAAAGCATCACTAACAACTGCTACCACATCCAAAGATTCTTCCAAATCAAAAAGCAAAAAAGGATTTACTTACAACAAGAAAAAGATTCTGCCAGGAAGCATTGCTGGCATGTATAGGCGGCATGTTCAAATTCGCATCCATATTAAAATTAAATTTGTCACTCATGAGTGAATCAAAAGATGATAATGTTGAGAAAACAGATGATGTTGCTGAGGAGAAAGACAATGATGATCAAACTGATCATACATTGGTCAGAACTCATGTAACGGGTAGTATGTAGACTATTAATGAGCAGATGCAAACACCAATTCTCACACCAACTAGATCCCCTAGGAAAGACTTATCTTCGGATAAGACAATTTCAGAGGAATTGATGGCAAAAGTATCACCAACAACTGCTACCACATCTAAAGATTCTTCTAAATCAAAAAGCAAGAAGGATTTATTTTCAACAAGATAAAGATTCTATCAGGAAGCATTGCTGGCATGTGCATGCGACTTGGTCAAATTCGCACCCATATTGAAACTAAATTTGTCACTCATAAGTCTTTTATGGGAAAAATACAAGTTCTTGATCATTGCAACAATGTTGTGCTTGAGATGACATTTGCAAAGACAAATGAGATGATCAAAGAAGAAATTCCATGACTGGTTAATCTTGCAGTTAATAGGGATCAAGAAATTATTCCTACCAGTATACCAGAATTGATCTCCAAAGAATTTGCCACTCATGGAGCAAAAATGATTGAAGAATTATTTTGAAAGCACATGCAGAACACCGCTCTCAATCTGTACCCTACAACAAGTTTGTCAACTGCTGAAAACCCAATTGCTGATCTTTAACATCAGTTATATTTGAACATGAAGTCAAAACCTCAGGATCAAGCAGCTGATCCAGAATTATGGGAAATTTTGAAAGTAAAGTTTGAAAAACCATAACTTTTCGCATATCACGATGAACATCATATGGATGTTGATCCTCCTGAAAGGGGAGAAATAGGGCAAAAAGATATTTCGGTAATCGACAGCAAATGAGAATATGGGAATCTTTTATGAATGGAAGACCAATTCTGCTGACGATGAAGTGTCTATAATAATCAACCCTTAGGGGGATATTGTTAGGTTCAAGAAAAGTGTTTATTGTTAAACGAATTGGTCTTTGTATAGTTTTGTTTAGTTTTATAGTATTATTAGTAATTATAATGTAATAAAGTCTGTCTTGGTCAAAGTTAAGTAAAGTTGACCAGGTTTGACAAAAGTTAGGAAAATAGAATAGGAACAACAATAAGTATAAATACCCATGTATGAGGGGTATTTATACAAGTCTTTACATTTTGTAAACTTCACTTCTCCTTCCCATTTCTATTTTCCCTTTGGAATGAAAATCTTTGAAAATGATGAAAAATACTCTCTAGCTCCTCTCCTCTATTCTATAGCTTTCGTATAATATTTACTATGCAAACATGACACATAACAGTTTTGATAAATGACAGATTATTGTTTAAAGGAGAGTTAATTTATTAACTTTAGGGCTATAGATGTCATTTGTTAAATCTTTAGGGACTTATCCACAAAATATGTGTTAACTAACTTATGCTTAAAACTACAAGGACTTAGTTTACTAATTACCTATAGTAAAATGTTAGCCTCAAAATATTGAGTCGAACAAGAAAGCTCGGCTACTATTCATAAAAGCTCGGTCTTTACTTATGATATGTTGTAATAGGCTAGGAAAGGGTAATTGGGCTCGTTTATGTAATCTAATTGGTCACGTGTATCGGGATTAAGCCTAACCAAAACCCAAGCTCGACCTGTGTTAGAAAAGCTAGGCGTCCAACTTAAGGAGTCTAGGTATAAATACCCCTCTACAAGTGTGGAGATGGTGTTGGTTCACTTTGTATGTTTCATACTTTGTGCAATTCAACCATTTACTTTCTCTCTCTTGTTTTCTCTCTTTAACATCTCTCTACTTTTCTTCTTTCTCTTATCTAATTTTCTTGTATTAATCCATGGAAGTGAAGTGATTGTTGGTTCTACATTTGGTATCATGAGCCTCTGGTAGATAGGTGATAAGTTTTGTGGTATTCTTGCTTAGTTCGAGCTTATGGTGAGCTTATAAGCCACGGCTTATTTTAGTTTGTGGCTATTGGATTGACAAAGCTTGTTCTTTCTAGTTTTTCTCTCTTATAGCTTATGTGGTTCTTGAATTCATGGTTCAAATAAGCTTATTGTTAGATTCTTATTTGGTTCGACTTCTTTATAAGTTCATCATAGCGGTTTGGTTTGTTTTTAGAGCTACATTCAAAAAGACTTGTACTTTCTTGATAATCCATCTTCTAGCTAATTAGTTTTATGTTTTCATAGCTTATACGTGTGGCTAGATAGCTTATTTGATTTGCTTTTACTTATTCAAGTATTAAAAACGCTTATTTTAAGTTTGCTAATCCTTGTAGCGATTTGAGAAGAAAGTGTACTAGTTTTTATTTGTTAGTCGCATTTGAGTATAAGAACAAAAGGTAGAAAAAGACAACGATTTGTACTTTTTGAAAGTGACTGCAGCGGTTTACTCTTTTGTTTCCCGGCGGTTTGAGTTAATATATTGCCAGCGGTTTACCTTTATTAGTAGTGGTTTATATAGGTGTTCCAGCGGTTTTACCATTTTCTTGGGCCACCTAAATGAAACTCTGTCCACATCAAAACTTAGCAACGGGTTTGGTGTGTTATTGACAGCGGTTTGTTAACTTATGGCCAGCAGTTTAGTGTGACAGTCAAGGAAGCGGTTTACTGAGTTTTAAATAGGCAGCGGTTTGTCCTTGTTACTTTGCCAGTGGTTTACTGACTTCAGCCAGCGGTTTGTACTTATAATTCTGGCAGCGGTTTGTTACAAAGGTTAAGAAGCGATTTGTATTTTACAATAGGCAGCTGTTTAATAGAATTTTAAACCAGCGGTTTGTCTATCTTTTTTTTACCAGCGGTTTGAGACTAGCAGCGGTTTGGTCATTTTAGACAGGTAGCGGGTTGTTTATTTGTATAGGCAGCCGTTTGCTTATTTGGTTGATAGTAATGTCATTTCTTATTCACCGGATATGTGTTATAATGATATTCAGACTGACCAAAATGCTGAAGAATGTGATGATGAGTGTGCTACGCTTGCTAATTTAATTGCAAATTTAAAACTTGATGTCGATGAAAATAAAAAGATTCAAAAGCAATTAAAGAAAGCAAACACATCACTTGCTCATGAATTGAAAGAGTGCAAATCTATTTTTGTAGAGACTAGTAGAACTCTGGGAGAGTCTAATAGTATTCGGGATAATTGTCTAATTGCACTTCAAAAATAAACAGACCGAGCTTGAGACGTACAAGACCTTAAATGACCTACAGTTTGCTATGACAAACTTGAACATAAGTTAAAGGAAACTCTAGGACTATTAGCTCAAAAAGAAATTGACATAAAAGAAGGTTTAAAACTTAAAGTCTCTGAAATTTCAGTTGTCAAAGAGAAACACGATGAGTTAGTCAAACAGAGTTTTTTTAACAAAGTCACATTACGAAGGTCTTGTCAAAGAGAAAATCAAGGTAATAACAGATTTGAAACTTAATGAAGAAAAAGACATTGACAAAATGATTTCAATGGAAAAGTAATTAAAGTTTTTGAATGAAATTGTTTATAAAAGGAATCAATCAATTCAAACCATTCATATGTTAGCTCCCAAAGGCTCAACATTCAATGGTAGGCCAACCTTTGCCAATCCAATGTACCTCAAGAAAGCTCAATCTGAAAAGCCATGTTTGTATGAGACCCCATATGATACTTCTGATCTTGTAAACAGATTTGTCCATGATAGGTGATAAGTGCTTAATTACACATATCTTTTACCTCTAAAAACGAGCTTAAATGACCAAAAACAGACAAAAAC